>WAAG01091213.1:52741-63599 GCA_013390105.1 Tichodroma muraria
AAAAAATAATAAAAAGATCTGTGCGGGCACAACCCCTGTGGCAGGGTGCAGGGACGCTGGTGTCTGGGAACGTGAGCAGCAGTCTGTGTGTCCTGCACGTGTCACATGGCCCCTTAGTCTGACTTCTGCTCCCAGGCAGCTCTGCCAGGAGCTCCTGCGCTGTGTGCTTTTTAGGGAACCCTCCCGCCAAGGGTTTTCTTGGTAGAAAGAAGTGAAGTGTTGAAGAGGAAGTGGGCCAGTTTTTTTACTGCAGAGGTGCTAAGAGGACCGTTACGTCTAATAAAAGTATTGAAAATTTGTAAGTCAGAATTGTTCCCTGCAAGCAGTGGTGTTTCCAGGGTTGTATAATTCCACTGCTTTTATGTGTGAGGAGGTGATGGCTGATGTAAGATGCTACAGCCTCTGCCTGCCATGCCAATTCAATTGATCAAGGACTCTACAGACACCAGTGCTTTTTTCCTCTAAAGGAAGGCAGTGCATGGCCCTTTTAAAGTTTTGAATTCTTACTGATGCGCGGAGTTCCTTGCTGCAATGTCCTGAGTCATCAGTGAAGAGAGTCTACTGAGCAATATAGGCATAAAATGTAGAACGTACTGAGTGTAATTTATTTAAACTGTTTCATGGCTATGGCTTTTGAAATTCTTGTGTGAAATACCAAATATTTTTATATTGACTTTTGAAATGCTGAGTATTGGAGACAAACTCATATGAAGTGCAAACAATTTCTTTTGCTTACGAGCAAGAAGAAGAAGCCTGTAAAAAGCCGGAACTGCTCCCAGGTCTGCCTGAGGACAAAAAGCTGTTTCATCTGAGGGATTCTCAAGTGTGTCAGATTGCAAGACGCGGCAGGACAGAGGCTGTTTGCAAATAGCAGCCTGGCAGTTGGAGTTTAGCTGCTGCTAGAAACGCTACAAAGGCTTGCAGTTGGACAAATGGCGTTCAGTAGGCTAACCAGACTGCAGTGCTATTTCCTTCCCTTGCCCCTTTCCCTTCTGCATGGTGAGCACCTCCCAGCCCTTCCTTTCTGTGCCTCTGGCACGTAGCCTGCATGAAGTCTTTCTCTCTGCCCTATTTCTGTCCCTAACCTAGCTTGTTTGCATTCTGGCTCCACAGCGCTGTAAGACCTTGTCTTTTCTCTGGCTCCAGATGAGCTCTGAACAGAGGATGGCCAGGGAAACCCTCTCTGGGTCACTCCATGCCCTATCCCTGCTGCGCCATCCTTCCAGCACCGTGGCTTGCTGCTCCGTCTTTTGGTTATGCCATTTCATCTCGGCCTGGACCAGAGGAGGCTGATAAGATGGGAGAAGGGGATGGGACAGACTGGGAGGTCAGCCGTAGAAAATGAATGGAGACAAACAAGCTTGAAGGGAGGGAAAGGAGTGCTCCCAGGAGCATGTAATGGCTGATCTGGTGGTGCTGGGTCACGGCGTGGCTCACATGGCAGCGGTGCATGTCTGCTGGTTATGTCACTACGTGCTGCCTTTTTTTTCTTGCCTTAGGGGGTGTGATAGCTTACATCAGCTCTTCGAGCTCGGCATCTAGCCCAGCCTCATGTCACAGCGAGAGCTCAGACAGCGGTTTCCAGTCGTCCTCTTCGCCTGTGCCATCTCCTCCAAACAGCTCCTCCTCGGAAAGCGGATGCAATGGCCGGGGCAGTGAAGGCTCTGACGGGGCACCGAAGAGCGATCGGCTGGAGGAGACTATTAAAACAAACCAGTCGAGTCTTGCTGGTTTGACAAAAGGCCATAATGGAGTCACAAGTATGTTTGGTGCCGGTTCCTGAAAACACCATTTTCCCCTTGTGTATTACAGCCCCGTGTGTTACAACCAGGTCTCCCTTTGGCTTGTGGTGCAGGCGCATAGCAAAGCCTCCATTTTTATCTCTCGGCATTATATGTGTGGTAATACGTACGGTATTGCCATACGGATGCTAATACAATGGGGGTCCCATTGCTGCCAGCTTCAAGCAGTCCATAAATACAGTCTAGCTTTACTTCAAATTTTCATTAGTGAAAACCGATCTTAGTAAAATCAAACACTTGGTTAAAAAGAAGTGATGAAGTAAAGGTAATATAATCAGAAATTGCCTTCAAGAGTATTTATGGAGCTGTTTTGGAAATGTAGTTTCTCCGTTCTTTCATATTCTGTCCCTATGCCCCTTCACCTTCTCTCTCTTCCCGCCCCCCCCAGCTGTGAGGAACAAAGTAAAGAAATTACCCAAGCATAATACTTTTATAGCTGTGGGTGTAGCAGTTATCTTTTTGATTCCAAGTCATAATTCTGTGGATGTGAAGAATAAAATACTTGTAAACTGGAACTAAAGGATGGCCGTTTAAAATACACATAACAATCTACCTCCACCTATTTACTTCATACTTCTTTTGGAAATCAGAAAAGATCAGTGGCAGAGAAGTATATTTGAACAGTTCTGGAAGGGCAGGGTTCAAAATAAGTACTGGAATAAGTGATTCAGCAAACAGCTGGAATTTAGTCTTTTGAAGGCTGAATTCTTCTATTGGCAGAATTGTTTTATCATTTTGGATTGTTTTGAAGCTAGAATAATTGTCTAATAGTTCTACCTCAGGGTTTTTTTTGTTGATCTGTTGTTGGGGTTTTTTTTTTAAGTGTTCCTACCTTAAGTTCTTAGTAAGAACCTTTACTTAAAAATTCTCTAGTAGCTAGGTTTTTGATATCACAGCAGAGGTTCCTGAAATGAAACCTGTTGTAAGTTGTTCAGATAGATAACTTTTTTAGCTCAGTACAATGTTTAAAAAAAAGAAAAAAAAAGAAAGTTGTAGTTTGTTTTTTTTTCTTTTTGAAAACCTGAAAAAAAAAGTTGTAGTTCCTCTTTACAAATGAAACCCAAATGTCAAGTAAGTTACTTTTCTGGTAGAATATGTTTCTGTGGGAGTATTTCCAGCTGTCTCTGTTGGATTAAGGCAACTTTGTGGTTACTGAACTCACTGGTAAAATTCCCATTGGCTTCAGTGAAACCAATGTTAGATGAGCACTTAGGACTTGCAAAAAAATTTTATTGACAAGCTGAAGTAAAATAGGTGGGGGAAAAACTTAACCCAAACCATGAGCATTTTTACAGGATTGAGAAGGTATTTTCAAGTTCAAGTGTGCAAGCCGTTCTGGATATGCACTCAAATGAGTGGTCTCTACATATGTAGATGTGGCTTGAGTTACTAGTCCTAAATTGTTGTTAGATATTCAACAGCAGTGTATGGCTGGTGTTGAATATATTATAAAGTGTCCTTTAGTATTTCTGTTTTTTAAGAAAAAGTATTTATTCTCTGTTGGGGAAACTGGAGCCTTTCATAGGCTTTCTTGTCCTGATGGAAAAAACAGATTGAGCCTGAACTTTGGTGGCCTAGTTAACTGAATGGTCCTTTTAAAAGTGCTTAAATGTAAGCAGACTTTCTTTTTCTGCTACTGAGTGCAGTGCCACTCTGTTTGAAAGCCCAGTGAATATGTGCTTTCTCCCTATTCGTTTGAGTGCTTCGTGTTTGTCCTCTTTTTTCCCCCACCCTTGCACTTGTACCTTCTGAACTGTTCAGGGGGTTTGTACATTCATGTTGTCTGTTCTTCTGTTGTATTTTTTCATGTATTGAACTGACCTGACATATTTCGATTTGAGTCTAGGTTTTAAAAGCTGGAAACATGCTCCTGCAGTTGTCATTGGTTTCTATATCCTTGACTTTTTTGTTTGATTCTAGAATTTAATGGCATGGTTCTTCTTTGCAAAGTCTGTGGAGATGTCGCTTCAGGATTTCATTATGGTGTTCATGCCTGTGAGGGCTGCAAGGTGAGCTATATTTCTGCTCACCTTTCTGCTGGTGAAATGCTCAAGTTCTCCCCATAGGGGGAAAGGGGTGAAACTGCCAAAAAAAATTACGTAATAGTTCTGTGTTAAATATGAGAAATTTCAGAAGCTGTAGGCAACAGGCAAACCGCTTAGGAATATACAGCATTTTCCAAACTCTGCAGTACTTTCTGTTCCCACCCCTTGTCCAATCCTGCCTGACTTGGAGCGCACAGCAGAGAACAAAAACTGGAAGCAGGGGTGGTAAGGATCATGTCACGCAAGACATGTGCATCTTAATTGCATTAAGAGATAGTGGGTGTGAGCTGTCACCTAGGCTGGGACACGGAACAAAACAGCTTTGGAAAAACAGTTCTTTACCACAGGGAAAGCCAGAACTAGATATATGTTTTCTTAATCTGTAACATTGCAAATGTTATGTTCTGTGAAGGAGCTTATCAGCATAAAGAGTTATGTGAAAAAACGACCTTTGAAGGTCATGTGGTGCAGCAGGATAGTTTTGTTGCCAAACTGCAGAGATGGAAGTCAAAAGATGTTATTTTGACTCCGATCTTTGCACTGGATGTCATAGGTGTTTGAGAGCACATCTTAGGAACTGCTAGTACAGTGATAGAGGTAATATTGGAGATACTTCGCTCTTAGGTGCTGACTGTGCAGGGAACAACTTAGCGTCTTCTGTAATTAGAAATCATAACTAGTTTACATTACATACAGATCACACACGAAGGGGAAGTAAGTCATGAGGAGTACCAAGTTCTTTAAAATCTCTTGGGGCTGATGGCTCTGAAGCAGCTGATGTGATGCAGTGAGGTTTACCGTGCTCGCAGAGAGATGAATCTTGGTGGAAGGATTCGACATGTGCTGTAATGATAGTTGTGGGGATTTTTTTTGCTTGTTTACAGGGTTTTTTCAGAAGAAGCATTCAGCAAAACATCCAGTATAAGAAGTGCTTGAAGAATAACAACTGCTCAATAATGAGAATGAATAGGAACAGATGCCAACAGTGTCGTTTCAAAAAATGCCTGTCTGTTGGGATGTCAAGAGATGGTACGTTCCTGTACTGAGCAGGGATCCTCTCAGAGGGAATCTGCTGCCCACCTCAAAACCAATTGCTGAGGGTCTTAATGGCAGATTATGCAGCCAAGCCCTGTTGTCAAGGAGAGGTTCCCTGTCTGAGAGCATTTAGTTCAGCTTGCCTTCTTGCTCCATGAGTGTCCTGGGTTGGTAAGGTGCTACTGCGGGCAGCCGCAGAGCTGTCCCTCCCGCCTGTGGAGCTGATGCAGTGAGATGTGCTGCAGTGGCCTGCTAGGGGGATGGTTTGTAGCAAGTGTCTCGATTTTGGTTTAATGTTAAGACTTACAGCTGTATCCTACCTGAATCTGAACAAGACTCATATTTTTCTTTTTTTTTTCCTTTGTTTTTTTTGCTTTCTTTTGTTACTTTTGCTTTTTCAATGAAAGGGAATTCTGCCCAACCTGATAGCTTTAGAGTAGTCACCGTAGAGCCTAAAGAGTTAAGGGTGCATAGGATGAGCATGTATCTGCTCCTTTTTTTCTTTCTTTCTTTTCTTAGAGGGAGAGGAAAGGCAAGGAGGAAATGGTGGTGTTGGTCTGTGTCTCTGACCACCTTGCTCTTGTCCGCTCTGTGAGATGCTTTAATAAACAATGCTGAAAGTGTAGTTCATTTGTCTGCTGCAACTTAACTGCCACAACCAGAACTCTTCCTTCTGTTTCACTTTTTAATTTTCTCTGGGTGTTTATTTCACAAGAACTAGGAATCTCTGGCTGTTAATAATTTAGTGGGTGGAGTGTTAGAACTTACTTTAAATAATTGTTCCGAGTTCTTCTCGTGCATAGGAGTTATTTCATCCCCTAGGCGCTTGTTTGCGCACGAGCTTGCACCTGCTTTAATGAAAGAGACTTAGTTACGTTAATGATGGACTACTGCACGAGCATAATTACATCAGTCGAAACTGGTCATAAGCCCTTGTGCGGCTGCGGTTGGACAGGGTGGCAGAGGCAGTTGTAGATTCCCTAGGACAGGGTCAAAAGTGCTGCAGCCACAATGATGCCCATCCCCTTGCCAGCAGAAAATGTCCTTGTCAAGGCAAAGTTATCAAGAAAATTTGCCAAGGTAAGCTTTGTTCAGCATTGATTCTCTTGTTTTGGTAAGTTATGTAATTGGTCCATGAGGACCTGTCTTGTAGGACTTTTATGCAAAGATGATATGAACTGTGTTTACATTCAGCTAATTGTCAGCTCATGAAGCTGTGCTGATTTAATAGATCCAATCTTAAAGCCTGACATTTCTTCAGTTAATGCAACTGTGTATACTGCATAGCCAGGTTTGAGGCAAAAGGGGAAAGGCATTACAGACTGTGTGCCTTAGAGCTGCCTTCTCCCTGTGTGCAAACAATGGCATACATTTGTATTCATGCCAGTCCTATGCCCCAGAAGCTCTTTGACTTCATTGGTAATACCCCTGCTGTAGTATTGGTGAGAGCAGTTAAAATCTTGCCTTAAAAGGCAGGATTTTTTGTTGGGGTGTGTATTTTGTGTGTGCACGCTAACATTTTCAGGACTGACTTTTTTTTTATTTTGTTTTTTTTTTTCCCCTTTCCACCACTCCATTTCTCCACCTCGGTAGCTGTTCGATTTGGCCGTATTCCCAAACGTGAAAAACAGAGGATGTTGATTGAAATGCAGAGTGCCATGAAAACCATGATGAACAGTCAGTTCAGCGGTCACTTGCCCAACGAAGGATTAACAGAACATCAAGACCAGGCACCTCAAGAAGATCTTTCCTCCAAGCCCAAACAAGAGCGAGAAACCATCAAAAGCCCTTCTCCCGCTCCTAGTACAGACATGGCTAAGGAGGAGGTGATTGGTATGGTCACTAGGGCCCACAAAGACACTTTCATGTACAACCAAGAGCAGTCCCAAACCCCAGCAGAGATGATGCAGCCCCAGAGTGGGGAGAGGGTGTCGAAGAGCACCGAGCAGTACCTCTTGAGCAGCGAGCACTGTGTCGGTGGCCTTGGTGGCCCTCAGTACCCTGAAAGGGAGCAGCACCTTGTCGGACAGTACAAAGGGAGAAGCGCAATGCATTATCCAGGCGGGCACGCCGTGTGCTTCACAAACAGCCCCTGCATGAACTTCACCAGTGGTTACACTCAGAGAATGTGTGAGAGAATCCCAGAAGACGGCTTTTCTCCAAGCAAGAATACCAGTTACTCTTGCAGCACTGGAGGAAGAATGCATCTGGTATATTGATATCAGTTGTTTGATTTGACTTAGTTATTGGTGGGTGTGGTCCAGCTGTGCCTCAGTAGTCAGTGAAACTGCATGCAGTTGGCACAACTGCTGAAACTTCAAAGGGTGACACAAGTTTGATAATGCAAATTGTGATGAAGGGCAAAAATGGCTCAAGGTGTGAAGGATTCTAAATCGTACAAGTAATGGGGTTTCTTGGCTTGGTTTTTAGCTAACTGAAAGTAAAATAACATCAAAGAGTATTGGTTGAAAAAAAGTCGTGGGTTTTTTTTATGTGACTTGACTTTAAAATGAAAATAGGAGTTTATAAATTCCCCTTTTCACTCAGTCCTTTTGAAGACTTTACTTTCAAATAATCTGTACAGTCATATGTACTGTATTTTCTGTAAGGGTATTCAGAGCAAATTTCTGGGGTCAAACCTCAGGGTTAGGATTTTAAGCCAGTCTACAGGCCTTACTATGGGTTCTAAAAATCTCTTTTGCAGGGTAGGCTGCTTTTTTGGTGATGGGGATTTTTTGATTTGTTTTGTTTTAATGAGGTCCACGGGCTACTCATCTTTTTCACTGTAGAACATCTTCGGATTTGAACAGAGGCAGGAGGAAGATGCACATCTAAACCATTAAAGAGAAGTTCGGGGTCTTTTCTGTAGTACTTAGGCAAGTGAGGCTCTGGACACAATTCTGGGTACCTTAGATGACTTTGCTAGAGCATTTTCTCACTGAATTCCTAACAAGGATGCTTCCTGTTTTTTTGCATATGGTTGTTTCTTTGGTTTGGTTGGGGGGTTTTTTGCCTTTGCTCAGCAGGTCCCTCTCATTTGCCTTGCACCTGCTGTTTCTCTGTATTCAGGCAACCAGTTCTGTAAGTAAGCCCCTTAAAATAGATTGTCCTTCTCTTTATCACTGGAGCTGCCTGGGATGAGAGAACATAACATCCTCATTCTCATCCTGCGCTCCTGGTGTGAAGCACGAGCCCCTGACCTTTCTGAAGAACATGAGCTGCCGGTGTTTTTCTTCCTCCTACTTTGTGAAGATCCTTCACAGGTTCTTGAAGACCCCCAAAGGTCTCTACGGTGAAGGTGTTTATTTTGATGCTACATTTCCATGGGGGCTTTTTTGTTGGTTTTGTATTTTTTTTTTTTTTTAACCCTTCTTTGTCTACTGCATATATAGACCGTGCTGTCCCTAGCAGGGTCTGACCTTAATTGCAGACTCCAGGCACTACAATGTGGCAAATAATAATTCCCAGCCTTTCTTCCTTGCAGGGAAAGTATGTGGTGTCACTGCAACGGCATTCTTGGCACTCCTGAGAAGCAGAGGTTAAACCTGTCAGTATGGGCAGGCAGGGAGTGGTGCTTCCTTGCAGAGGCTCAACCAGTCAGTTTTGACCTGTGCATGGCAGCTGCAGGCAGGAGTTAGTCAGTGATGAGGAAACAAAACCAAATCCAGCAGAACACTGCAGCTCCCCCTCCCCGCCCCATATCCCTGATATGGATGAGGGTTTTGCCCAAGAGCTTAGTGAGTTCAGGATCTGACCAAAATGAGTCAGCAGCAATAAGGACAATTAGGCTCTGAACCAGTATGGAGACAGATGTTCAAGGGTTTGGTCGTTTTTACCCAATATCCCTGTACCAGAAAAGCAGAACAGGTCATTCCTGAAGAGGTTCTTCTGAAGAGAACTGGTGACTGTACAAGCTGACAACTGCTTCCATAGGAAGCCTGTCACAGTTCAGGGAGTGCCTGGATGGCAGTCTTAGGCATATGGTGTTTAGTTTTTAGGTGGTTCTGCAAGGAGCACAGAGTTGGACTCAATCCTTATGGGTCTCTTCTAATTTGGGATACTCTGATTCTTGGGCAGAGGTCTGTCAAGAGACCACAGACACAATGCACTGGGTGTGGACGTGGTAGTTTCCTCTTGGGCCTGAGTGACTGTGGGTAAGGGGGTGCTGTCGTAGAATGAGAAGTTAAGGTGATTTTTGTGTCAGTTGCAGAGCAGGGTACTGAACTAGAGATTCCTTATTTTCAGAGAGTGCTGTATTTGTAACAATACCTATGTGAACCATTGTAATATCACAGACAGAGCAGTGGTTGGCATCTGCTGTCCTTCTGGTTGTGTGCCTAGACCTTTCCTTTTGCCAAAATATTACAGTCTTGTAATCTTAGCACCTCCCATGCAAAGGATTGCTAGACAATTACCATATTCAAGATGCCCTGCGTAAACAGCACAGCTCTGAGGAATTGCTAATCTATTTCACTGCTTTCTCTTTGTTTTGCTGACATTATGTAGGATTACATACACCATTTAGGATACTTGTGAGGAATACTTAAAAGGAATTTTTGTCCTTGATGGTGACCAGTGAAATGAATATTAAAAGATTTAAGCTTCATTAAAAGATGTAAATTTTAGAAGCTAGAACTGAAAATATCGCAGAGCTTCTGGTTGGCTCTTGCAGAGGGAATTTATTGGCAGTCGGCCCTGACTGATATGTCTGATCTCAATGTAATGGATTCAGACTTTCCTCCAAAAAATTGCTGTATGTTTGTATAAAAGAGAGTGTTTTGTCGTCTTATGACTGAGAAATACTGGAATACCAGTTCCTTGGTCTTTCTCCTTCAGTGATACAAGTAAAAGCAAGCTTGCAGAGGAGGGTTATCCTTCTTGTAATGAGGGTGTAAACCTGTGACTCAGGAAACCAAGGCTTGCTTTCTTGCTCTGGTGTTGACATCTTTGTCGCCATGACTGAAGCACTTCAGTTGCCTGCAAAACAAGAAAGATAGGAGGATGAATGCCATTGTGACTGTGAGATTGCAGCTGATTGATTGCGAAATCACAATTTACTGTGAAATTACAGGGATAATACAAGTAAAGAGAAATTCAGATGTCAGACCAGATCAGTTGAGATCAGGGAAGAATAGCATAACCTTGCTTCTGTTAGGTCTTTTGCAGTACACAGTGTTGTAGATTCCAAAGTTAACAAATTTATAAACAGATTGCTAACAATCCCATGGATTTTTTTCTTGTTTGTTTTAATGCAGGGGGAAGAAATCCAGTTTCTTTGGGAATTAATTGAGAAGTACTGATCTTTTTTTTTTCTCTGTGTCATTATTGCAGAGTTTTGTTGAATAATAAACATGTTTCTTGTAAGTATTTGTCAGTATTTGGAATGATACCTTTAAAAGTTGTTTTCTGTCTGTGTTTTGCAAACATCAGGTCTGCCCAATGAGTAAGACTCCCCATGTGGACCCAAACAAGTCTGGCCATGAAATCTGGGAAGAATTTTCCTTGAGTTTTACTCCTGCAGTGAAGGAAGTGGTGGAGTTCGCCAAGCGCATCCCAGGTTTCCGAGATCTCTCCCAGCATGACCAGGTCAATCTTCTGAAGGCTGGGACCTTTGAGGTGAGACCACTGTGTGTATATTGCAAACCTGACAAGCTGTGCATTAGTCTGGCCCTGTAAGAACAGAACCAAATACAGCTGGGTTACGAAACCAGCTTGTTCGTGGACGCTCTGAGCGTTCTCTGAGGTAGCGGTGTCCAAGGGGTCTATTTTGTCAGACCTTGGTGACCTGTCCCTCTTCCTGTGAGCTCAAAACTACTCAGCCCTTCTATCCTTCCCTCTTCCCTGGGCATTAATAAATGCATAGTTAGGGATTTCTACCTACCTTTGCTTACTGTGGGGATCTGTACTGCATCTGGAAGGGTGGATAGGTTAGAAGGCTGTCTACTGACTTACAGGTTTTGTCGAGGAATGTGTTTA
>WAAG01091213.1:66570-93503 GCA_013390105.1 Tichodroma muraria
AACCTAAAATAAGGAACTTTGCTGGTTTTGAGTGAGCCCTCCTCCATCTCCCCTCCAAATGTGGTTGATGGTAGAGCTAACTAGGCCCTTGGATCCCCTTGAGTAGTGACTCAGATCTGACTACAGCTGGTAGGGAAGTGATCAAACAACTTCCAAGAGTGGAGGTTTTTATGTGCCTGTGTTGCTATGGTCAGGTGATAGGATTGATCAGGTGTATCCTCAGCATGCACAAGTAGGAGCCTGCTTTGAAGTGAAATGGGATGAATCAATCCTGTGCTATGCCATAGTCCAAACTGTTCTTCCTTGTTTAGAATGGTGGCATTGAAATAGGTGAGGTCTTTGCCTTAGAATAAGTCAGCACAACTTTATGGGCATTCAGTTTTGAATGCCAGCACTAATCCTGGTTGCTCGTTATTTAAAGATGTTTCTAAAGCCCAATTCTATAGGGACAAAACCATTTTGAACTGAGAGGTTGCTGGATACCTGGTGGGTCTGTGCTAATGCACAAGTTCGGCTTTGTCTGCCTGCCCTTTGCCTGTTTTTGTTGTATTCTGATGGCTTCTGCATCTGGGTTTCTGCACTCTCTAGTTAATGTCACCAAAGCACAGATAGCTTGGCTGACAAAAGTAGTAGTATGTAGTGCTCTTGTGTCCATCAAGGTTGCTGCATGTTGTTTGGCTTGTAAAATTTAGGAGCAGGTTATGTAATGTGCATGAGCAGTGTTTGAATTCTCAAACATTTTCATTTGTTTTGAACACTCCTTTAAGCTTGTCAAAGGCCCTAGTCTTTGAAAACCTGGTTCTTCTCTCACCTGTAGTAAACATTTGAATTAATGCAGTTAATAGGGTAAATGAGAAGAGACAACTGTCACACCAAGAGATTACAGCGAGTCTGAAGTTTTAATCAATGCCAGTTAGTTAATTTTCTTCAAATAAGAAGGCTGTTCTGTGCAACTTAAACCTTGAAAATGTAAATAAGGTTGTTGAACATGAGCAAATGAAACTTTACAAGCCATTCCAGAGGGAAATATTTCACAGTACAACTGAGAAACCACAAGAGAAATTTCAGCCCAAAGGGGTAAGTTTAGCACACCTCAACTGCTCCAGCCCAGGTGCTTGTACCAAAGGGGTATTCCCAGCTGCTTCAGACCAGGTGCCATCTCAAGCTGTGCTTCCCCAGCCTTTTAAAAGCTCTACATGTGGCTCCTTTCTAGCAGAGCTCATTAGCATTCCTGTGGGTACAGTGATGTGGCATGGTACTTTTCCAAAGAATGCCTAGGGGGCCCGATCATCAGGTGGTGTAAATCAGCATTGTTTCCATAGAGCTGCTCCACTTTACACCAAGTGAGAATCTGGTTCAGTACCTTCATTTTGTTCCTCGTGAGTGTGGCCAACAAAACATTTCTTTTAATGCTCTTTATGCCTTTGGCTGTTGAGTGGCTTAAGCAAGTTGTCCTACTGGCATATTTATGAATGACATGGTCTGTGTGGCTCAGGCTGTCTGAGGCTTAAATTTGAATTTTCCTGCCTTTCATATGCTGTAGCCCCTCCCCTGCATCCACTCCCTAATTTTGTCACTTGTTTGTTTCTCTCAGATTATGGGGCCAGAGCTTGCACTGTGTTTTGCAGTTGAATAGCATGCTGACAGTTTCAGTATAAAATGCTTCTAGAATGGTTAACGAAACACTTTGAATGATGTTAAAAAGTTTAATTTTTTCTTTGGCTTTTCTAGAAATGCACCTACATTTATCTGGTTTTGTTTTTCTTTTTTTCTTCCTTTTTCTGTCACCAGGTTTTAATGGTACGATTTGCATCTTTGTTTGATGCAAAGGAGCGTACTGTCACCTTCCTGAGTGGCAAGAAGTACAGCGTGGATGACTTGCATTCAATGGGAGCTGGTGATCTGCTCAACTCAATGTTTGAATTTAGTGAGAAACTAAATGCCCTGCAACTTAGTGATGAGGAAATGAGTTTGTTTACAGCGGTTGTCCTGGTATCTGCTGGTAAGGAGAGAAAGTTAACTTGCACCTTGGCCAAAAATTTAATGTGAATCTCTATTAAAAGTTTTCTGTAAAATGTATACCCTGCTATTTCATGTGTAAGTGCAGTTGAATAGGTTTTAAGGTACTAGCAGCCTGTAATGTACTTTTTAACATACCTAGTCTTTCTAATATTGCCTTTTAAAAAAGAGGTGCAACGGGCTTGTGTTTTTCTACTGCTTTCTATGTAATGCAAAACCAGATCGCTGCCCCATGGCCATTTAGATGCTATTTGTCTTACTCCTCTAAGTTCCACAGGACAGCATCACTGAAATTACTCCTGACTTGCACAGCATAAGTCTTTGGATAAGGTGGTATTTTTGCTTCCAAGCATTGTCATTTAAGTCTATTGCATATTTTACTTAAGTCTAAATCCAACAGTTTGATCTCTGCCTATGTCAGCAGGAAAGCCCTATCCTCTGCATCGTGACTTCTTACCACTGAAGGCCTTCCAATCCACTGACATCTTCCCCTGCCTCCTATCTTGTTTCAGTCCCTGGATAGGCAAAGCACCCTGGCCCAGATTCAAAGAAGGATTAAGCACCTACTTCTGTAGTATTATCTCAAGCCTCAAATTAGGCACATTAGCTCTGCGTATAATGCCTGGAATGCAAGATGCAGAATCCCTGCTTGCTGGGTAAGAAGCTCTCTAGAAGCAGGAATAGCAGGAATGCTTGCAGCGCCCACTTAGACCACAAGCCAGCAGCTGGGGAGCAGCCCTTGAGCAAGGGCACCCCTTTCACATGAGCAGTTTAGACCCACGTGTTATCAAGGAGGGGCACCCAGGCATGGTGCTGTAGGCATGTGAGACCTCTGTAACGAGGTAGGACAGTGCAGTCTAATAGCTTTGTGCATGGCTGAACTGAAATGTCACAGCACAGGACAGGGCAGCTGTCACCTCTTCAGTTTGTAAGCTGTGATAATGAGCAGAGGGTGGCACAGTTGGCAAGCTTCAAGAGCCAGTACAAATGGCAGTGTGAAGGAAGCATGGCACTATAATCTGAAGGAAGCGTGGAATCTGTTAATGAAAATGTTCAGGTAGCAGAGAGAAAGCTGAGGTCTCAGTTGCCTTTCCAGACTCTGGAATTCTTGACAAGAATTGGAGGCAGCCTGTAAAATAAGGACTGAAACCAGGTCTCTTCCCTTCCTGTGCACTGTAACTAGGCTTACAGCCATTCTTCTTGCTTGCTCAGCTCCTGGGTCCTAGCATATCTCATGCTCTGTGCCACCTGTTTTCAGTCTAAGTTGCTGTATGTGTTCTCTTAAATGTGCTTCTAGCACAGTGCCATCTCCCCAGCCTTTAAAGCACTGTGCTGATTGCCAGCTCCCTGCAGGGATTAGCTTAGGGATGGCATGTAACGTGTGCAGCATGTAGTGTCAGCCATGCAACTGGACAAAAAGAGAAGGTGTTTGGTATTCAGGCTTCTTGCAGTTGCTGAGGATTTTTCAGATCATATTTTGGATATTATTGCTGCCTATCTTAGCTACTTCACAATCTGATCTGCAGTCTGATCACAGCCTTCCTAGACATCTTCACAAAATTTTATAGGATTTTATAAAGTAAGCTTTATTAGTCAACGTTGGGGCTATATTCCAGACACAAGGATCACTGTGATCCTTGTGTCTTAAGACCCTGATGATCAGTATGAGTTCAAAAATTTTCAGAGCAACTTTACTCTGTTATATGAGACTGGATTGAAATGCTACAATTGTTACTTTGCACGAGACAGTAAATGAGCAGGCTTCATGCTCAGGCAGGTACTGAAGAGCAGAAATGGCCTCAGCTGAGTTCCTGGGGAAGATGCCTACAGTGTGAAGGATTGCTAGGAGGAGGAGGTGCTCATTGGACCAAAAGATCGTGGGCACGTGTTGATTAAACAGATCTTGAAAGACAGAGCCCTGCATCCCGCTCGTCGAGGAGTAGTGTAACCGAAAAAATGATTTCCTGTAAGGGGGGGTGGTGCTTCATTAGAGATGAAGAGTTGAAGAGCAGGATCAGAGAGAATGACATGGAGATGCGGGCAAAGGAAAAAAATATCATAAATGTAAGAAGAACTGAAGTTGGAAGAAAAAGGCCGTTATGACTTTTTCATCTCATAATGAAAGTTATTCGAGAGAAGACTGAAGGAAGATAGTAGTCAAGATTTACATCAATTCCAAAAGCAGAAAGGAGTGTGACTGCTGAATGCTGATTAAGTGATCCACAATATAAAGTACCGTGCTGCACCAATTGAAGATCTTTTTAAAGACTTCTAGTTGATTAAAATGAAGAAAAAAACAAAACCCACCGATGGAAAAAAAAATTAAGTCTCTAACTACTGCTAGTTGGGAGAATGCTTGTCAGAAACATCTCCTCTTAACAGTGGATGAATAACCACTCTTAGGAGGAGTATTTAGAACACGCAGAAGAAGCAGGGGTAATAGCAAGGACTGTGTGTAACTTTTTACATTCTGTCCTTTACCATATGGCAAAGAAAGAAAAAGCAGAGTCACACTTGGGTGATGCTGCGGAATTATCTTGGTACTGTTCCAGAACTAAAAGAATGCTTCACCTCTGGCTTCAGTTAGCTGGATATGTTGAAGATAGAGGAGAGGTAGCGAGGTCGATCACGGCCAATGAAGGAGGAAAAAGCAAGGCAGAAGCAAAGCTGAAAGAACATGGTTTGTGCAGGTCTAGAGACCAGATAATCTCTTAACTAAGGTTCTTGCTTTTTGGTAGAAGAATATAAAGTACACACCCTCTATTATTCTCCCTTAATAGTATAATACTAGCAAAGTCTTCTGCTGACCACTGGGAGCAATTGGAAGTAGACTGAGAGGGAGAAGGAAGACTTGGACTAATTGAAGCAAGGAGGCTACAGTAACTCACCCGAGGCAGCCAGGAAAGGCTGGGCTGCATTCTTCCACCTTCAGAGGCAAGGCAGTACTATTCTCAGTGTACAGAGCTCTTGTGAAACTCTGTTGGGCATGTTCTGTGCAAATGTCATTGTACCTGCTCGGGATAGGGCAAAGCTTTTGCAGAGCAGGGGCCAAGCAGGAGAGATCATTTAATAAATAAAGGTGGAGAGATGTCTCCTCACGTTCTCTTGGACGGCAGCTGTCAAACCTAATGGACAGTGTTCACAGAAAAGTGGAATGTCTGCTAATAAAAATCGTTTAATAGTAATCAGGGCTCCTAATTGTAGAAGATTTTGGAACAGTCTTCCTAAAGGAACAAAACACATGTAACTGCTTCAAGATGCATCCTTAAGTGGACTATGTAATAATCTTTCCTGTAGCAGTAGAGAACTGCACTGAGTAGTCCAGGAGGACCACTGTCCAGTACTGTCTGCTGTTCCTAGACTGTTCACCTGAGCAATCTGATTGGATTGACACTGACAGTGTAAGGAAGGGATTCCCACTCTGACTGTACGATCTGACTCAGTGTTACTCCAGAAAGCTGTTGTCATTCCATGTCCCAGTTCTGCAAAGTGCTTAAGCACATGTACACATCAAAGCACATTTCTGTTTGTGCCAGTCACTTGGCTGTGTGTGTGCCCTGCTGAATTTACATAGTGTTTAAGAAAAGAAGCTACAGCTTGGAAAAAAAACAGCTACTGTGCATGGTTATGAGGTGAGATGTTTTACTTAAAAATTCATCCTTTCAAGCTGCTTACTTAGGTTCCTCCTAATGATACCAGGTGTGTTCTTAAATATAGCTCTCTTGAAAGAAATGCTTCAGGCATGGTGGGAGTGCAGTATGTGAGAACATAATATTTGTCTTGATGTTGACATTCTTCTTTTCCTCAGCTTGGAATTTTTGGGTGCATCATGTTTCATTTTGTAAGTGCTTCAGAACATGCTCAGAAATAGTGCCCAGTCATGTGAATGCTTGTACTCCCTTTGCCCCTGAGAATCCCATTGTGCAGATAACAATTGTGGCTTGCCCTGAGTGGGATTTCCTCCTCAAACCTTAAGTTTAAGTTTAGGGTTCTATATCTAGCCTTAAGAAATGTTTGAAATTTTTACTTTCATGTGCTCTGTCTTTCTCCTTGGATTGAAACTTGTGATTCAGCGACAGATTTAAACATTTGCTTCAATCTGTCCTTCTCTGGAAACATGGGTTAGGGATCACAGAAATAGTGATTGAATGCTGCCAGTTTGGCACGAACTTAGTACTTTGAAAAGTTAATGCTAAATAACCTTTGAAAGGCTTTTGGTGTGTGATTTAAAACTTCAGGCTTGATTCAAAACTTGATTTAAAAATCAAGTATCTGATTTTTCTTGTGCTTGTTAATTTAGTAAGGGGTTCTTGCCCTAGTTTTATGTTGCAGGCTACATCTGTTCAGTTAATTCCCCCCCCCCCCTCTCGTTTTTTAATTTCTCTCTCTCCCTGCCCTTTTGTTTAGATCGCTCCGGAATAGAAAATGTCAATTCTGTGGAGGCACTTCAGGAAACACTAATCCGTGCATTAAGGACCTTAATTATGAAAAATCACCCAAACGAAGCCTCTATTTTCACAAAACTTCTTTTGAAATTACCTGACTTGCGTTCCTTAAACAACATGCACTCTGAAGAACTGCTGGCCTTTAAAGTTCACCCATAGGCCTTTAGGTCTCATTTGTACTTGGACTTGCCTCGTGTTAAGCTGTTTTGTGCTAAAATATGTATTTATACAGTTGTACCACTTGTTGGAGAGAGTTCACAGACTGTGAACAGTTGATAGCTGTCCCATAACCATGCAATAAAGCTTTGGGCGGGTGCTTTCAGCTGACGGCGGCGCAGCCTCCGGAATCCTCCAAGGCATCCAGGCCCAGCTGTGCCACACTCCTGCAGAAGAGGCTTCCATGAGCCCGAGTAAATATGGACTCTTCTTTCATTTAGGAAAAAGAACCACCACTGCCCTCTCATGTAAACTGAATGCAGAGTAGCTGTGTATGTGCTTATGGAGCATGGAATGGGATGGGAACAATCCTGTGCTAATAGGAGAATGGAAGAGCTGACTTAATTGGTCTTTCACTTATCTAATAGATGTTTGTCTGTGTCTCTTGATAACTCACTCATGTTTTCACTATTGTTATTCCATTAAACCCGATGGAATGGTTTCAGCCTGCACCAACTCTTCACTGAGCGTGTGTTCATGCCATGTGTATATAATATAAATAGTTAAGTAGTGAGTGTTTATGGCTATATAAAGTACAGAGTTGTGTGTATATATGTGTATGTATATAAATAGTTCTATACATAAAGTATACATATAATTTCTTCACAATATTTTAAACTGTGAAGGAATTTAAACTTAAAACAGAAAGTGATCTACGGAAAGAACCAAATAGATGCACTTTGCATATTGCTGAGCTAATTATCTGAGCATTTTTTAGAAAACATCGAATTTGCATTAATATGCTGTGTTTGTTAATTTAAAAAAAAAAACACAAACAACAACCAAGAGTGGCACTAAAGAGGCAGAGTCAGATTCAACTTCCAAAAAGGTTTTGTAGAGAATCTCAAGTAGAGATGGGTGGTGGCATTAATGAGATGGATTGTCCATTGCCACTGAGGTTCTTGTGTTCTGAAAAAGGTTAAATAAGCACCAGATGCTCTTCAAAAACTTCAGCACAGCCAGAAAGAAACTATCAGATGAATAGCAAAGTCTGTCAGAAAAAGAAAAAATGGGAAAAATGTATCCATGGTTGCATTTGGGTGTATGTGTGTTCTGTGACTGTTTATTTCTTGCAGTACATCATTTCGCTGCTTCATTGCTAAATGAGAATTGAAAACAGAAATGTGAGATTCCCCACATCTTTTCACCATTTGGGCTTTGTGGTTCCCATGCCTGTTCTTCTGGAGCTCTCCATCGGTGCGTGTGCTTGCGAGCGTGTGTCATGTGCAGAGAAGGTGCATTAGACAGTCTGGATTTTTTTTTTCTTAAAAAAACACCACAAAAACCAAACAAACAAATGGGACTTTTTGTTGTTGTTTATGCCAGTAGCAAATTACAAAGCAGATCCACAAGGCTTAAGATTCTGCTGCATTTCCATCTAGGAAAGCAGCTCTCTATGGGGTTTTTTCCATTTGTAGCAGGACCTGGCACCAGAAAAGAGATTAAAAGAAGTCAAAGCAGTTGTGTTAATTAGTTACGTTTATGTTTTGCTGATGTGGGAAGAAGATGCTCCATCACCCTTGTTCAGTTAACTTGCCTTAGAGGTAGCCCTCTGGGGCTCTAGTGTTTGGTAAAGCTGCTCTTCGGAGGGAGTCTGCTCCTGGCACTTGGGGCCAGGACCCGGGAAGCCTCCAGCCTGCAGGGCTCCTGCCTGCACCACGGTGCGTTGAGAGGAGCCCTCCTGCCAGTGGTGGAGCCGCAGCAGAAGCAGACCTGTGCCTGCTGCTCGGCATCAGGGCCTGGGATGGGAAGAGGGAGGGCTTGCACCTTGCACCCTGCCATGCTCTCCTCGCCTTTGGGCTGGGGATTCCGCCTCAGACAGCAGGAGGGGGCTGAGAGCGGGCGGGGCAAGCGCTTGGTGAGAGATGGGGAGAATTGAGCCTTGGCTAAGGAGCAGAGGAGCCTGCCCTGTCCCCTCCTCTGCACTGCTGCAGGCAGGGCTGTCCTGCTTCAAGCTGCTTTAACCACCGGGTAAAAGCCCCTTCGTACATACGGTTTTGCTACCCAAATGTGTTATCAGGGCATATTGTCCTAATTTCTGTTAGCAGTCTGCATCCTACCAGTATTATTTGTTTGAGAGCTTCACTGAATTACGCATCGAACCATTCAGACTTCAGAGAGGACACAGTCACACGGGTTTTATTATTTAGTTGCTGAAATGACTTCTTTGTAGACCCCATTTCAAACATGGAAAGTACAGTTAGCCCTTGGTTGTTTTGGGAGGGAAGAAGGCTTCTTACAGAGATTGCCACCCTACAGCTGTGTTTTGTTGTGTTTTGTTTTATTTTTTTTTTTCTTAAAACTGTATTATTAAGCCTTTAGGAATGTATAACCAGGACTGAGTAATTACTGCTTATTAAATTTTTTTAGTTAGATTGACCATGTATGCCTATAGATAGATACTCTAACTTTTCCTATTTCATTTGAAATAATCTTCCTGTACATAATGGAAAAACTCACACAACAGAAAAAAAGCCCCAAACAAATTGACTGAACAAAAAGCTGATTAAAGTATGGTTCAAAAGTGACCCATGTATTACAAACCCTAGCTGGGCTCTTAGAAGAAAATCTAAACTCATTGTGTTAGCTGTGTATTGTGAGCTCTTCTTTTACTGTGTCACTGGTTATACACTTGTTAAATGCTGAGATAATAGACTTCATGCCAGGCATTTGAGTACTGTAGATTGGGTCATTGCTGAAAGATTAATGTACTGTATGACTTAAATGAAATTTTTATTCTTGATTTTATTCTTGATTTTGTTCTTGTTTTAAAAGATTAAATATGGGCATTATGTCAGCAAGCTAAACTTGTGTGTCTGTGTTCTTTGTATTTCTCTGTATGAAATCTGGCAGGGAGGACAGCACGCTGGGATGAACAAAGCAGAAGAGATTCTCTTCTGGATGAGAACATCAGCTGCTGTAAGGTCACCGGGCTGTGCTGGGGCACAGCAGCAGGGAGAGCCAGCATCTCCCTCTGTCTGTTCTGCTGTTCTGTCTTCCCAGGTGTTTGCACAGGGTTTTCTGGCGCACTTCATTTGCTACAGTTATAGGGGTTTTTTGTTGGTTACCTCATAAAAATAGTTAATTTAAACACTGTATTAATGTGGAGAATATAACTTTGTAACTGAGAAAAGAATAAAACACTAAAGAATGAAGCTGAAAAAAAAGATACTGTTTGGTTAAGACAAGTCTTCAGGTTATAAGAGAGGTAGAGAAGAAAACAGAACAGGAGGGGCAAAGATCTGTTATTTTTCCAGCTTGATTTCCTAGTTTAGAATGTGCAATCTTTTAGGAGATAAGCTTCTCCAGGAAATGTATCTACTGGTATCTTGGAAAAAAAAGCACACACCAAAAAAAGTTGAACAAAATTATGACTGCCAGCATTGGAAAAAATAACAGCACAAAAATGCTCTTTTTTCTTTTTTCTTTTTTTTTTTTTTTTTGGCATGTTTTCTCTGGTGCTGTGTTTGCACATGGCTTTCCTTGTAGCCACAAAGTCTGAGCCCCTGTGAATAGTGCCACAAGGCACAGAGGTTCCAGGGCCTGGGAGGTCCTTGGGAAGAGCTCTTTTCAACTCTCGCTGAATTGCTCTGGATGGGCCACGAGCAATTCTTCCCTGTTTGGCTGCAAGAGCCTTACCACAGCAAATGGTGGGAGCAGGAAAGACATATCCCAGCAAAACCATGATTCTGTTCCCCTCACTCTCCCAACCTCCCAGTCTGGCAAGATGCTCTGGGGATGGGAGCGTGAAGCATCTGTGCTTGTTCATGGGAGATTTGCCGGGCTCTGAGTCTGCAGTGCTGGCCTGAGTGCGAGTGTGCCCACAGCAGCAGCCTGGCCTGTCCTCGCTCCACCAGGAAATGGGGAATGTCACGAGGAAAACAGAGGTATGAGTGTTCCTGTGTGAAAGTGTAAACTGATGAGGGTGTGGGCAGCCAGCTACCTCCTGTTCTGGCTCATGACCCAGAGGCTGTGCTGGGCAGGAGGGAATCGGCATTTGCAGGTCAACCGTAGAGCACTTTGATTACAGAAACAGTTCCTACAAGGAAGTAATTGGCACTTCCTCTTCTTTGATGAGTACAGCAAGCAGCTGCAAGAGCCTTCATCAGTGAATGCCGCCTTTTTTCCCCCTTTTAATTTACTTTTTTTGATTTAAAGTTGAAGTTGGGAGGGAGGAACATCCAGGTATGAGGAGAGCCTGAAGGCAGCCGCCCCTGGCAGCTGACTGAGCTCCAATGGGCAGCTTGTTGAAAGCACTGGAGACGCTGTGCTTGCTGGGCAGGAAAGTTGGTCAAGGACACAGAAGCATCACCAGCAAGAGAGGAGCTGAGCAGGTGTCTATGGAGGCTGAGAGGCTGCACATTCCTGGTTACTTGGAACAAAAATGCCCATTCAGACAAAAAAAACTCCTCTGTGCAGACACTGCTCTGCCACACCAGGTTCCTTCACAGAGCAGTTTATACCTGCTGTAAGTGCACACTGTAATTGTTTGTGAATGCACAGCTTGCACTGATACGGGGCTGAGCTGTTCTGTCTCCTGCTGGTCTGAATTCCCATGGCAGGGTTTGCTCCCCTGCATTGCACCCCAGGACTGCCTTTGCCTCTGTCTGGAGGGGGATCCTCAGAGCATTACTTGTAAAGTTACATGATTAAAACTTGATGGGGGGGGGTTATCTTGTCAAAGGGCCCTTCCATCTGCCTCCCCACCCCCTCAGCTTAAGAAGATCGTAACTCAAATTATTGCATGTGACAGCATCGAGCGCTACTTGTCAGATGGTGCAAGGCAGAGGAGAACAGCGATGCGTCAGAAACCCGTCTGGCCCAGGAGCTGCAGCTCAAAATGAAGCACGGCTGTGGAGGCCTGCTGCTGGATTGCTGCTGCACAACAGCTCTTCTCCATTTTTTGGGATGCTGCATAGGCCTCATGCAGGCAGCCCTGGATTAGCTGCAGTGGTAATGCTGTATATAATGAGGCTGATGCTAATGCTCTCTTGTATGCCACTTTGGCAGGTTTAGTTGCCAGCATACAGCTGAAGATTGTCTCTGACCTAGGCTGGAGACTGACTTGGTTCTTGCATAGTCCCAGAATATGGGAGGACCTTGAGGAGAACCTCAGGTATCCTTTGGTCCACTTCCCTCTGCTCATACAGAAGCCCGAGGAAGCAACCCAGACCTGTACACATCCTGATAGCTGGCTTCTCTTCTGCACACCACCTTGGGATAGAGAAAACACATGGGTAAATGGTCAACCTAAGGTGTACCTGGTTTCCCAGTGGCAGATGGCAAAAATTATTTAACAATTTAACAATGTTGCCTTTCCACAGTGTCTAAACTAGCGACCCTCAAGCTGGCTTGTGGTGCAGAGCCCAGTCAGCGCTGCATGAAGATTTTTTCTTTCCGCCTTCTTATCCTTGCCCAATAGTAACCTCTCCAGGCTTGTCTCATGCTGCTTAACATGTGTGTGGCTTGGCAGCCCTGTTTCCTACTGTGCAGTGTGCCTTTGCCCTCTGTGTGCCCATGCACAGGCTCCCCCTTGTTGAGAGTTTGACACGGGGCCAAACTGACCCCCTGCACACACACCTGCAGGGGAACATCTGTCCTGTTAGTGCCTTTATGAGAGTACGAGCAAAACTGCCAGGTTAACGCATCACAGAATGAATGCTGGTTCTTACACTTCATAAGGAGAATTCAGTCATGTTTTCCATAATTTGTGGAATTCATGGAAAGCTGCCAGCTGGAAAATGTCCTGGGGGGGGGGTTGTTGACAGCCATCTGAACACAAGACAGCAGTGTGCCCAGGTGGCCGAGAAGGCCCATGGCACCCTGGCCTGTATCAGCAGTAGTGTGGCCAGCAGGACCAGGGCAGTGACTGTCCCCCTGTGCTCAGCACTGGTGAGGGCACACCTCAAATCCTGAGTTCAGTTTCGGGACCCTTACTACAGGAGGGACATTGAGATGCTGGACTGGGTCCAGAGAATGGCAATAAACTGGTGAAGGGTGTGGAGCACAAATCTGATGAGGAGCAGCTGGGGGAGCTGGGTTTGTTCAGCCTGAAGAAAAGGAGGCTCCAAAGGGGGATCTTATTGCTCTTTGTAGCTACCTGACAGGAGGGTGTAGCCAGGTGGGGGTTGGTCTCTTCTCCCAAATAACAAACAACAGGACAAGAGGAAATGGCCTCAAGTTGTGCCAGAGGAGGTATTGATTGGATATTAGGAAAAATTTCTTCACTGGAAGGGTGTTCAGGTTGCCCAGGGAAGTGGTGGAATCATCATTTCTGAAAGTGTTGAAAAAATATGTAGATGTGGCACCTGGGGACATGGTTTAGTGGTGGACTTGGCAGTGTTGGACTTGATGACCTTGGAGGTCTTTTCCAACACAAATGATCCTTTGATTCTAAAAGTATTTACAATCATTTGCCCTGTGCCTCACAGAAGCTCTGTGCTACAATGCCAACGTATCAGGAAGCCCAGTACTATCACTCACTGGCTGCTTGCTTTTAATACATCTGCATGCAGCAAATGCTGTGATAATCCTGGGCACAAAAGCACCATTTTTCATATAGGTGCTTCACCAGTGGAGAGGTCCTTCCATTGTTTTCTGAGGCAAAGTGGGGTGTCACTTTTTAACTTCACCCATCACTTTTTAACTTCACCATGAAAAAAGCCTTTCTTGGTAGCTAAATTCATGTAAGCTCTGCACAGGATGCTCGCTTGAGCATAGGTGGGCTGAATTAAAGCACTGCTGTGAATAGCTAAGGGGATTGCCTGCCAGCAATACCAGGAATTAACTTACACCTGCAGCCAAAATTCCTTGGCATGAACGAGCAGGCTGTGGGCTCAGCCTTTGCTGCTTTGTAGGTGTTGGCCTCCCCAAACTGCCCCAGGCACCACAGCTTCTGATCCACGCTCAGACTGAAAATCTGGCTCTGAAAAACCTCCTAATGCACTGAAGCCAAGACAAGAGTGTGTCACGTTTGGGGGGTTGGAGGAGATGAGGAGATGACAAACATGGGATGGGTCAGGATAATAAGGCTTGGTGACTACATTCACAGCTAATAATTACTTTCAAATCATGGAGAAGGTCCCTGTGTTTGCTGCTTCCCACCCGCCAGGTGTCTGCAGGTCTGTAACCAGGTCAGGATCATTAAAAATAGTTCTGGGCCTGAAGGGCAAGGTACTCGCAGGCTCTGATTTGTCACCACACTGTGCTTGTCTGTGGTGAGGATTTCCAGTTGTGGCTTGGCCTTCAAACACCCTCAGCACAAACCCTGGATGGCTGCTTTGCCCCATCGCCCATCTTACACCCCAAAATGGCCAGAAACAGTCACAACAGAGCTAAGTTTGTCTTAGTGACACAAGTTTCCTTGTTTAGTCCTGTCATTTCATTAGAACTAAGAGAACTGCAAGACCGTCAGAACCGGGACAGGGCTTTGTGTGTCTATTCACATACGTCTGCAGACATGCATATGTACCCTCACTGTCTTGTAGTTACTGATCACAGAATCATAGAATGGTTTGGGTCGGAAGGGACCTTAAAGGTCTGCTCAATGCACGGGCAGAGACACCTTCCACTAGGACAGGTCACTCAAAGCCCCATGCAACCTGGCCTTGAACGCTTCTAGAGATGGAGCATCCTGTTCTAGTGCCTCACCACCCTCACAGTAATGAATTTCTTCCTAACATCAAATCCAAAGCTGCCTTCTTTCAGTTCAAAGCCATTAACCTTTGTCCTATCACAACATACCCTTGTAAAAGAACCCTCTCCAGCTCTCTTGTAGGCCCCCCCTAGGCAGTGGAAGGCTGCTATAAAGTCTCCCCAGATTCTTCTCTTCTCCATCCCCAACCATCTCAGCCTGTCTTCACAGGAGAGGTGCCCCAGCTGTTCTAGCACCTTTGTGGCTCTCCTCTGGACCCACTTAAACAGGTCCATGTTCTTATGCTGGGGGACTCAGACCTGGATACAGTACTCCAGATGGGGTCTCATGAGTGCAGAGAAGAGGGAGAGAACCTTCCCCTTGACCTGTTGGCCATGCTGCTTTTGATGCAGCCCTGATGCAGTGACTGCCTCTTGGTTTACAAACTGGCACAGTTTAGGCTCAGTAGCTAGCTCAGCCTAGTGACCCAGCCACAGTACTTTGCACTGTACAAATCACCTGATGTTTAGCAGCTGCTGAGGTTTCCACAGAGGAGAGATCAGCTCCAGCCTCGTCCTGCTGGGGTGCAGCCATATTTCTGTGCCGGTGCTCTCCCAGCACAGCACATGTGCATTCCTGTGTGCTCAGGCTCAGGGACAGGAAGGAGCCCTCAGTCAGGACTGTGCATCATCCCTCAGGACTGTGAATCCCTCAGGACTGTACATCTCTCAGGACTGTGCATCCCCACCTGAGGCAGCAGCGCCAGTGCCTCAGAGCCTGTGCTGCTGCTCTGTCTGGCCAGCCTGGCAGTGGAAGAACCTGAATGAGTGCGACTGCATGGCTGTGGGTCACGTTCCTGGTGCTACTGCAGCTATGGCTTAAAGTGATAAAGTGGTGTAGTGAAGGCAAGGCCTAGAGAGGAACAGCTGGGGTTTAGCCCCTAGTCTGTCCTTTCTCACTATGTGCTCTTGGATACGTCGTGGTCCCTCGCTCTGCCCGAGCTTCCCCGGCTGCATAGCACAGTGCCCACCATGTGAGAGTACCACAGCCTCCCATTCCATGTTACCTGACTGCTGGGACAGCCCTGACAGGAGCCTATGTCTTTCCCAGAGTGCTGAGGAGCTGCCATGTATTAGCAAGGGACCTTTCTGCTTTGGAACTTAAACATGCAGCTACCAGGGTAGGTTTTGTCTTCTTTGGAGTGTCTTAAAAGATACAAGAAAGAGCAAGACTCCAGTGGCTTGTCTTCAAGAGGAAGAGGACTTAATTTGAAGTCTAAAAGGAGTGCCTTGAAGGAAAATGGTGTTTCTTATATTAATAAAGTTTAATAGCAATAAGAAGAGTATTTGAAAAGGATTGCATAATGTCATTACATTTACCTTAAACCTGGTGTTGCAGTTTCAAACAAACCATATGTGTTCATACCTCCCTCAGATGAAGAGTGGGCAATATGTTTCCTTCACATTTCTTCTTCATGCAGGTATGACTGCAGCCTCCTCTGTGCTGAGAATAGTTTTAACGAGGTCTTCTTAGTCACTGTATTCTAGCTTCAAATGGACAAATGTTTTCAACACAAGCACCTCAGAGAGACCTGCATACACAGAGCTGCTGGGGTGAACTCACAGTTCAAACCATAGTTCAAGGTCTTAGTCGTTTTGTTGCTACAGAAAACAAACCATTTGTGAGGATCTTTCTTTAGAGAGTGGTGACAAGGTAAGCGCTATTCAGCCTCAAGAAAGGCAAGTTAATAAAGTATCATATTCCTCTGTTCCACTCACCTCTCCACCCAGCAGTATCCACCCTGTGTCTCCCTCAGAAACACTGGGATGCAATAGCTGGCTGTGCCGCCCCACTTCTACACAAAGGTCAACAGCCCCCTCAAAGCCCATCTTCATCAATCCCTTTAAACTGAGCTGCCAGATTTTGCTCCACGTCAGCCAGAGACCAGAGAGAAGGCCCCTGAACCCTTCCATTCATGCCACCCTGCTAATCAAAAAAAGTGTCAGAATCACAGAATCGTAGAATCATTAAGGCTGGAAAAGACTTTTGAGGTTATCAGGTTTAACCATTGACCTAACTCTGCCAGGTCCATCATTAAACCATGTCCCCAAGTGCCATATCTACAGTTTTGTGAGCACATCTGGGATGCTGATTCCACCACTTCCCTGGGCTTCCTGTTCCAACGCCAGGTCACACCTTCAGTAAAGGAATTTTTCCTAATATCCAATCTACACCTCCTCTGGTGCAACTTGAGGCCGCTTGCTCTTGTTCTTGGAAGAAGAGACTAATTCCCACCTATCTACAACATCCTTTCAGGTGATGAGATCCCCCCTGAGCCTCTTTTTCTCCAGTGGTGCTGCAAGAGGGGCTGTTGCCTCTGCGAGTGACTGGACTGGCCCAGCTGAGAGCAGTCTTTAACCGCAGAGTGAAATTTGTCAGTGTCTGCCAAAGCTCAAAGCCCAAAGCCTTGACCAAACAGCAACTGCCTGCTAGGGGTGGAATCACCTACTGCAAAGGGCAAAAGTGCTGTCCTGCAGGAGGGCCACCTCCTCATGCACAGTCTGAACATGCAGGAGAAGAACTATCTCCCCAGCCCACCACCATTGTAGACCCTTCCTCTGAGCTCTTAGCTGGAAGGATCAAAATAAAAGTTTGAAAGAGACAAAAAGAAGGACCTGAAGGAGAGAGGGAAGTGAAAAATCCTGTGGATAAAGAGCATTCCCTCAATCTAGGAATGCACTCCAAAAAACTTCACTTCCTTTCACATAATTTGCAGCAGCATCCTCTTAGTTAGTCTCATCTAAGTACGTGGATATTAACCTGTGGCTAGTCCCTGGGCTGCAGAGTCCTGCAAGGCTGTGCTTCTTCCCCGAAAGGGAGCTGTTATTCCTCAGCATTTCTGGAAGGGGGCACTCTGGCTCCAGGATTGCAGCCCAGCACGCTGCTCTCTCTGCTGCTGGTTGCTGCTCAGCTCAAAGGAGAAGCTGTTAGGAAAAAATAAACAGTTCATATCCAGCTTTGAGACAGAGACATTAGAAAGGGAGGGATAAACTGCTGCTCTAGGGACAAAGATAATGTAGAAGTGAATTTATTGAAATGCCAGGGCAAATGGGAACGACATAACCAAATAATCAAAAGGGGGGAAGAAAAGAAACTATCTGAGATGATAAAAAATTAAAACGGCAAACCCAGCACGACAAGGAGCAATTACCCTGGGCTGGAAGCAAAGAAAATGTACAGAGATATACAGAGAGTAATGGTAGGGCACAGCTCGAAATGAAAACTATAAAACAAAAATATAACTAAGAACAATTCAAGCCACCCAGATGCATTTGTACTTCAGCTACATGCATCTGGATGCCATATTCAGTTAATAACTGCTTCCAGCTGCTTAGCAATGCACAGCCATTTCTCACTGCAGCCTCTGCATTGGAGCTGGGCAGAGCATCAGCCCCACTAACAGGCACAGGCCCCGGAACACAGCAAGGCAGCAGGGGGGAATTAGGGGATGGGAAGAACCCCAAATCACTGCTGAGCATAACTGGGATGCAACGTGGTCTACTGAACTCCTCTTGGTGGTGGGCACTTGGCAAGGGGAGGGGGGAGCATTACAGCTGGAGCACCAAAGTGATCTCTCTGCTGGGTCTCTGCCAGTGCCCATGGTTCCTGCCCCACATCTCCCCTCTTGGCTATTGTTTCTTCTGGAGAAAGAAAGATGAGGGAATGAGCCTTAAAAGCAAGCAGCCCTTTACAGAATAGGACTCAGCACCAGCCTCTATGCTTCCTCTGGGGCCTGGAAATAATAATACCAGATATCTTTAACTTTCCTCCATTTTAGTTATTGATATTTCTTTTTTAATTTGTGTATTAGGATTCACCTTTTCCTGATTTTCCTTTTTTTTTTTTTTCCTTCCCAGGTCAGGAGGGCTCACAAGTTAGCTTTCTCCTGTTTAAACACAGAGATTCCACCTGGCCAGCCCCTGGGTGCTTGTGTGCACACACACAAACACATACACACACAAATACACTCATGTGTGCCCATGCACACACAAACACGGTTCCAGCACCTGGGGCTTGATGGGGACCATCAACTGCAGGTATGCAGGCATGGACTGGCAGCGTGAGCATCTCCTAAGTTTCCCAGGGGATGATGTTTTGTCCTGTAAGACAAAACAGTCCTCACATAATCAAATAACCTCTAAATCACTTCTGGGAGGGAGAACATGGAGACTGCCAGCAAAACTGAGAACAAAACAAAGACAGAGAAGAGGCACAAGGGGGAGCTGGAAAACGGTTTTTTCCCTCTCCATCCCCTTTTTTAATTACCATCAAGCTTAGTCTGTGATGCTTGAAATGGCCTGTGTTTGTTAATCACAGCTCATTTGGTTGTGTAGGAAGGTATAAATAGTTTCATGTGTGACTGATGGGAGCTGTGAGCCAGCCCCCTGGGTTGTCTGCACTGCTCCCATGAATAGCAGCTCTTAATGTGTTTATATGCCAGGCCCCAGTCTCCAGAGGATTCTGCTGGAGTCAGCTGTGGTTGGACTTTGGTTGAGAGAAAAGAATGAATCCAGCTCTGCTGTGCCTCTTCTCAAGTCACATCTCCAGCAGTACCTCCTGTCCTTGCCAGATGAGGCAACATCAAGGTTTACATCATGTCTTCTACAGAGCACTTTGTTCCTGCTCTGCCCACTTGCTGGTCAAAGAGCGGAGACCCCTGCTCTGATCTTCCAGCACCTGCAGCCATACATATCCTCCTTTCCTGAGACCCCTCCTCACCTCTAGTAGCCAACTTCAGACTCTCTCCCACATCCTGCTGTGTCCTTCCTGCCTTTTCTGGCTGCCTTCTTCAGTTCAGGTTGCCTGACTCAGGGCTGTTGGGGCTTCCTTGCTCCCACTGACACTTCCCTGCTTGCTGCTGATCCTCTCCCCTTCCCCTCCTTAATGGAAATGTTCCCTTGTAGCTCTCCCACCCCACCACCCCATGACACTGTCAAGAGTTGGCCACAGAGACAACTTGAATTTGTACTGAGAGCCTGATTTGTGCCTGGGAAGCTCAGTAGCAATCAACATAATTTTATCAAAGAAAGAGTGATCAAGGAAGGGAAAAGAATTAAGGGGAGATCTGCCATAAGACCAGAAAAATGGTTACCAAGCACTGAAGAGCATACGACTGACAGCTCAGCAATGCCATAGGTGCAGCTGTGTCAGCCACAGCTTTCAAGCTATTTAAGCTGTCAACCATTTGAAGTATTTTGGTTTCTCTACCTTTTGAGTCAACACCAGGCTACTGTACCAGAGATCTCAAAGATTATCTGCTCAGGTGGGAGGGCAAGAACCCAGTTCTGCTCCATTTAACTCCTGCCAAGACAGCAGCTCTGAACGATGGCAGGCTTTTAGAGAAAGGTTGTAAGTGCATTTTCAGGACCAGTCTTGCATTTAAAATCTTCAGGCTGCATTGATCTTTTGCTGTGGGTAAACCCAGTTCATTTTCTTCCTTGTTTACATATACAACCTGATTCAACTTGGAGATGAATGGTAAGTGCATAGGAAAGTCTGTCCTTCAGACACTCTGTGTGTCCCTGCTAAACCACTTGCATCACTTTGCTGCTGGTGGTGAGTGAGCCACGATGATCACATTTTCATCATCTCTCATCTAAAGATGGAGAAGGAACTGAATAAACCCTGCTTGTATATTTCTATTTCTCTTTCACCGTCATATCTAAGCCCACAAGGAACACGTTCGGCTGCTGTGGGAGAGTTGGGGGGCAGCCACTGAAGGACGGATAGGTTATGAATTTAATGGCACACAAGGCAGCCTTTGCTGGGAACTTTACTAGTGGCACCCTTCCCTTCTGGCATGGGATCTAGAGGCTGCGCTGCTGTGTCCTCGTGACTGAAGACGCCTCCGTGGTCTCTTGGAAGCTGGCTGCTGCTGCGTGCCCCGGGGGGCAGCGTCCCGCGGTGAGCAGTGTGAGCTGTTATCTAAGGTCAGAAAGGGGGGTACTTAAATTCAGCCATTGAATGACTGTAGATGAGCACGAGAGGGTTTGGAGCTTACAGGTTCTCCGTCTGCACTGTGCAGATTCGCAATATCATACCCTAATCCTGTGCCTGACAGAGATTTTACATCAACAGGAAGGATTTTTTTCTCCATCATGCCAAAACTATTGTGGACTACCTCAGACATTTCAACGCCCTCAGTGATAAATGTCCAAGTCAAGGAGATGCTCAGCAATTTAGCAACATGTGTATGTGGCAATAAAGTTGTACAAGGTTAAGAATTCCTGCCATGTGCTTTTCATCAGTGTAATAGAGAGAATTATGTAGTCAATCAAGCCTAATAGTGATTATGCATCTAATTTTTGTTCAGCCAAAACAACATCAAGGACAAGTTTTTCAAGAGCTCTTGACTATGGCAAAGAAGTGCTAGCTCCTTTTTTTTTTTTTTTTGGCTGCTACTCTCATTAATTAACATGATTTGTGCTTCCATTGTGATGAGAAGCACTTCAGAAAGATGCCAAATATAAATATAAAAATCAACAGCAAAGTGAGATCAAACTAGAAGATGCTGGTTGAGAGAGACAGCTAAGTTTTCCCACACCATCACTTTCTTGTGTTTCTTTATTTAGTTGACCCTTCTCAAGGAAATCATAAATCCCTCAGAGAAGAGTAAGCCTTACTGCCGAGGCTGCTATTCTGCATGAAGACTACTGAATTATCCCTCAGCCTCCTTCCTTATCCGCAGAATATGTAGAACACTTTGAGGGCTGGGGTAAATTATGAAAAAAAGAAAATACACCTGACAGTTTGGTTTTAAGCCTCTTCAAAGTTAATCTGTTTCTCTGAACTTTCTGAAACAACAGAATTGTGCAGGAATAATATTAAGACATAGTTCAAAAGCATCCAAATTCCTCTCCAGACTCCAAAGGCCTCTTCGGACTACCACTTGCATGCCACACATCCCTGAAAACCACTACATAGCTGATCACATGCCCCTTGACATACCCTGCAGGTCATAGTTTGAACCTTTGGAGCTGTAGTTCATCCACGAAGCCATCTTTTTTCTAAGCCTTTCTGGCAGCCCTTCTGTGTGGCACCCCTGAGTAATGTTAACAACCCTCATTATCCTTATCAAGAAAGAACATATATAAAAATATTAATATGTGGCCTAAAGTATTAATATAGCTTGTTAATCTCCTTTCCCTATTCTCATTCTCTTCCCCCTCAGAAGCTCACTGAAAAGATCTACATCTTTTCAGTCCAGCAGCCTTAGAATAGTTGTGTACAATTTTTCAGACCTTATTCATTGCTGCTAAAGAGCATATTTCATGTTTGATAACAAGAATATAACATGGGGTGCAAAAAGTGTTGGTAATAATTAGCTGTGACTCCATGTAATCTTGAAATGATGCTGCACTTCCACTATGTGGGCATTCGTTTGATTTCTCCCTTTTTTTCTCTCCGTCCCACATGGAACCCTTTCTGTTGAAAAAGCACTGAGCTTGTCTGTTGTCATAGTAAAGGGAACAGAACTTCTCCTTTAACCTGAGGCCTCCTAACCAGCATTCCTGAGATTTCAGTTCCTCTAGAAAACACCAAGACTCAAAACTTACTGATGAGAGGGAAGGGTAAAATCAATAGGGGTGCATAAAACCAAAGAGAGAATGAAAGCAAAATTACAGGCATCTTAAGAAACTGGCATTTAAAAAAAATAGTTCCTACGTGTTTCCTTGTCCTTCTTCATTTATTCATGATGCCTCCTTCATATTCCTGGTGTTTTCAGAGAATGAATTTTGCTGTCCTTTTTCTGGACACTAGTAGAAATCAGAGAATGGCTCTGGGCTGACACACACTCAATTTCCATCAACACTCAACCTGTTGTATTTTTGCCTTCCACCAACTCCATGTGTTACGTCTCACTTCAGGCATGAAAATGCCAGTATCTTAAGGAGGCTAATCTTTTCCTGAGGTAAAACCTGTGCACAATTCATCCAGACTCCTGAATGGTTGAGTAATAAACTCATTCTTCAACTGAACTGTAGAGTTTATCCTCCCAGCACTCTCAGATATCAATTACTACAATGAGAAGAACATCCTGAACCTACAACTCATAAACATTCCTTCCTCAGTGTTAATTCATATCTATTAATGCAACAGACAAAGAAGTCACAGAGGAAATATCAGTGGAATTTTTTACTTGACCTATGGAAGAAAACACCAAGCGTAGAAGACCAGGAGCAAGCTTTCTGTTCCACATGGCTCAATTCCATGTCCTGCATGCCAGGAGGACACTGAGAAGGCAGAATTGGAGGGGTTCAAGATACTTCTGCCTACTGCAGACATAAAAAGTGAATGGAGAATGAGCACCAGGCTGTTCTTTGTCTGAAAACCAGCAGGTTTTTTACTCCATTGCTTCTGTTCCTCTGTCAGAAAAGCACGCCCATTTATTTATTGCAAAATACCTGTGCTTGCCAGGAAAGGTCTTGCCCTACCTGGGATTCTTTTCAATCTGCTCAATTAGTTTTATTAACACCCTATAGACTCAGTCCTCAAGACTTCAGGTGAAAATGTTTCATCATTACAAGTGTTTCACAACAAGAGCCACGCAAAACCTACCAATGCTGTGTGTGTTACAATTAATTACCCTGTCAGAAAACCTAGGAAGGCTTGATAAGAAGAACTGCATAAATCCACCATCCAGAGGCATTCATTCAAACAAGCAAAGTTGACTCAGGCAGTTACCAACAGTGCTGTGTACAAAGGGTGACATTCAATGTGACATGTATGAAAGAGATCAGGCTGTCCTACACTGCTCTAAAAGGTAAATATGACTCTTATTATTGTGCTATTTCTATATCATCAGTGCTCTAGGAAAGCAGTTATGTTGTTCCCTTTTTGCAGACCATTTAGCTTGAGACCCATGCCTGAGATCATACAGAGGATCATGGGCTAAGGTGGGAAGGTACCTTGGACCTCCTGAGCTTCAGTTCCATCTTCATCAACCCCTTTCTTGTCTCATTCTCAATGGGGAACAGGGTCTGTAATCAAATGGCAACCACAGTGCACCGCATAACCCAAGCCAGAAGTCAAAACAAGATGAGGGACAAGTGGGTAAGAGGTGACACAGGCTTTAGCCCTGAGTGTGCCTCCAGAACTGCAGGCAGAGAAGTTAGAACTCTGGGAACAGAATTCACTTGGGCTGGTTGAGTCCCAGGAACCGCATGAAAAGCACATGAAGAAACTCCTATTCAAGGAATCCCCCACTGAACTCCTAGATTCCCACTTACAAACCATATATTTGAGACAGAACAAATATCCCTGTCCTTCCCCTTCAGTGCTCGTTTTGTGACAAGCAGGTAAGCAGGGCAATGAGCAAGATCAGCTCTGGAAATGCAGTGCTGTAAGGAGAATACTTGATACAGGATGCAGTAATGAACACGTACTAAGCACACAATGTGCTGTAAGACCCAAGAGCTCAGCTGATATTCAAAATCTTTGTGGTGTAGGACTCTGAATTTTCGTAACTCTCTACTACTAAGAAGTACTAGAGAGATACAAAAATGGCATGGGAAAATTTTTCTCTATTTAATCTAGTAGACCTTGTGAAATCAGAGGGATAAGTATGAAGAAGTAATTTGTGAAACCTGTTCACCATATAGTCTGGCAAGTCCCTTAGCCTGGGGTTTGGAGTAATTTAGATTAGCTTGAGCCCTGAAGATCCAAAGAAAACAACATAAAAACTGCATGAGCTTCTCAGAGCATTTCTGGAGTCCTCAAAGGGACAAATGCAGACTTCATCCTACAGCCCCTGCCTGGAGATTGTAATTTTTCTTCCTGCTAAATCTTGGCTGAGTAACATGAAATTTTCCAAGATGAGTCAGTAAAAGACACACAGCATTTTGAAGCAGGGCAATCAATCTGTTAAGAAGAATGTAACCAACATTTGTGTCATGAATGTTGATGTTAGGTTGACAGGGAGTCATTGATACCATCAGTCCTGGAACAGATACCAACATGGTGATGATGGGATGCTCAATTTGTCCATCCTGGGTGTTCTCTTGCTGGCAGCTGAATGCACACTGGGCCTTCTGGCTCTGGAAACAAGTTAGACATGCGTGGTATGATCCCAACAACAGGCTTGGCCAATTGTCCTGCTTCAGGCTGTAGTGATAAAGGGCAAGTACCCATTGAGAAGCTGTGCTTACGTCATTATCATCTATTAGCCCTTTTCCCATGTTTTGATCCTCCTTTCCCCACCCTAGTCTCCTCCCAAATAAACAAGAAAACCCTAATTACTTTTTCCTTTTCAATCATAATTTGTCTGGATCCATATCCAAATTATGTACTTTTGATAATCATATGTAGATATTCTTAACCTTGTATGTCTCACCTTGGGTCATGTGTGCAGTTTGGGGCACTACAACATAAAAAAGATATTAAGCTATTAGAGAACGTACAAAGTAGAGCCACAAAGATGGTGAGGGGCCTGGGGAGGAGGTCTTATGAGTGGCTGAGGCCACTTGGTTTGTTCAGTCTGGAGAAGAGGAGACTGAGGGGAGACCACATTGTGGTTTTTAGCATCCTCATGAGGGGAAGTGGAGGGGCAGGTACAGATCTCTTCACTCCTGGAAGCCTGTCGTGTCTGGCCATTGCTCATGTCATGCCCAGTGGTTTCTGATGACCTGCTCAGTCACTTCAAAGGCAGGTAAGGGCACAGTCATTTGCCTGCAGATTTAAAAAACACTACATCATTTTCAGGCAGGCCATGATGTCCACACCAGCTGTGTGCGCCAAGAAACATGGGCTAGTATGAAAAAATCTGGACAGAATTGGACTGGTATCACCCTGGACCTACAGAAGTACTGACAGGAGACCAGATGTGTTAGGACTCATAGCCAGGCTGTATTTCAAAGCAGGGAGACTTTAGATGATAAATAATTCCCCGCATTAATGTACTGGTATGCCTGGCACAAAAAGCCATTGCTTGTGCTGCATAGGTGCACGAAAAAACACAACTCAGCACTACGAACCGACCATTTCATGGAGAAGAACATTCTGAATGATGGAAGTGCAAACCCCACAGCTGCCATGGTCTGATCAAGCACCCAGCCTTCTAGTCACAAATCACAGCTTTGCCCTTTGTGTCAAGGGCAAAGTTGAGCTTCTAGAACATCCACACTTCCACTTCCTTTGCCTTTTTTGTAAAAGCAACAGACAAACTTTACCTGACAAAGAACACGAATTTTTGCAAGTGTAGTACTTTTATAGTAGAATGGATCCAGGAAAGACATCAACCTGTTGGAGCAAGTCCAGGGGAGGGCCACCAAGATGATTATAGGAGTGGAGCACCTCTGCTGTGAGCATCATCTAAGTCTCATTTGAAGCTCACAAAAAGAAAAAAAGAAGTCTTCTTTACTTTATCAGTAAAATCTAGGGAATTGCAAAACTAGTCCCCAAATAGCCCTTTAAAAGTGCAGCATTGCAGTTACTGGCTCATGAAAACAATTCTGAAACCTGTATTATTAGTCCAGCCTCTTCTCCTGGCCTAGACACCTATCTTGTCTTGACATCTCCAGGTTAAAATCCTTATTACCAACTTCTTTCCCATGAAAAAAGAAAACACTGGGAATATTGTTAGTATGTTCTAAAGCTGAAAACACTGTCATCATGACCAGTCTGGGAAGAAGCACACTCATGGTAATAATGGAGTGTAGGTGCATTCAACTGTCTGAAGCCAAGGCTAGAGGCAAATCTGATCAGATCAGCACAGCTAGAAATATGACAAGCTATCATTAACATTAGGTGATTGCCTAGTTACACTACTGATTTCTTTAAGAGAACTTGAAATAAGAATGAAATTAAGAAGAATCCCACACCTCACACCCCAAGTGGACTTTGGGTCCTTCCTGCCCTGAGTTCAGACCAGCAGCCAAGCCCTGGTGCTGGAGCTGGAGCTGGAGTGCAGCTCCAGCAGCTCCAGGCTCACAGGGCTGTGTGCCTGGCAGCTGCTCAAGGCACGTGGTGATTTCACCATGGATATTCCCAGCCCAATGTTCACCATGGATATTCCCAGCCCGATGTGTTTCCTTGCTCTCAGCACAGGGCAGCCCAGGACTTGAAGCCATCCTTAGCTCCCAAAATGAACTGCCCCAGAGGACCTTTGATTTAAAGGACGATGAGGAAAGCCTGGGGAATGCTATCTATTGCTGGTCAAACCACCAGTGGGTCATTAACTGCCCACTGTGTCCCTCTCCTGCCTGCCCTTTAAAATGTTCCAAGCCTCACAACACTTGCTGATGTCCCAGTTTGCCCTCAAGGTCGGCAGAGTTAAGTCTGGGATGGGACTAACCCTGCTGTAAAACTTGATATACACAATCCAAGTGCAGGCTGTAGTTCTTTCCCCACACTTTTGCCATCCATTTCAAGTGCCTTTTTGCTGCACAGTGGTCTGGCACACTTGCTCTGACACATTCTGGAAGTCCCTGCAGACATCCTTATGTTATTTTTTAAAAAAGACAGACTTCACTGCTACAAATTAAAGCTGAAAATGTCCCAGCCAGAGCACTGGCATTTGTGGAAGCAGAACTATTTCTCCACATAGAGTAAACAAGTTTTTA
>WAAG01091216.1:0-23286 GCA_013390105.1 Tichodroma muraria
TCACAATGAAACCACGACATGGGTGTTTCTCCTGCTTGGCCCATATGACTGTTCTGCACAGTCCTCAGGGCTGGGGCTAAGCTTGGAATGGCAGCTTCTTTTTAATTTATGGATTCCATTAAAGGCACCAAACTTTCATTTAAAAGGGGAATTCCATTGAAAAGTCCTGTTTCCAAAATTAGAGTCCTTGTATTCTGTTTTTCTATTTTCCCTGAATTGCACTGAAGACCTATCACTGCAGTCTTCTAAAATGCGCATTGTGCACAATGGCAAGGCAATTTCTGAGAAGTCTTGAGGCAGATTTTGGTTCTTTCATGATCCCAGATTTACAGAAAATTCCCTGTTTGAAGAGGAAAGAAAGTTTGCGTGGTCGTTGCTAACAGGAGCTCCTTGTTGGAATTGCTGCCAATGCAGACATTTGAATGGTAATTGATCAAAATTAAATAAAACAACCATGAAATAGTGATGAGGCATTTTCTGTTGCTAAAATTCATTAAACCAAGTGTAATGGCTGTAGCTTCCAGAATAAACTCATCAAAACTCATGAAAGCATAGTTCAAAGAGACATGGTTGCTTTAATTGCAGAACCAGTCTTAACTGTTAGGCAGTCAGGAAATGCTTTTTTATTCAAAGAACACAATCTATCAGAGTCACATTTGATCCCATCATTTTGGGGTAATAGTTCAATGTGTCCCTGGACCCAAAGCTCTCTGAAATGTTCATAAAGGAAGGAAATACTTGGACTGGAAAATAAAAAGGGTTTACTTTATTTTTGGAAATGGGACTTTCCTTTTATCTTCACACAAACCTAAAGGAGCCATGTGAACTCCTTTAAAACTGAAGAGTCTTTTACAAATTAAGGCTTAAATTCTTCTAGAAAATATGCTGAATATCTCAAATCCTTTATCATATCTTATATTGTTTTTTTCTGTTGGTTGTTCTTTTAATTACTTTTCCTCCTCAATACTTTTCTCGAGTCGGTTAATACCGAGACTGCTGGGTGTCATAGAATTGTTGAGGTTGGAAAAGACTTTTAAGATCACAGTGTGAACACTGAAAAAGGAGGAGGAGAGAATAATGATTAGTGCAAGACATTGTCTTCGTGGCGTATACATTAAATTTTGGTTAGATAATTAAACTGAAGGTTAAAATTTAGCAAGTGTTCCTATTTCCACAGTTGCTGCACTGTGCCCACACAAGCTTTGACACAGAATTTACTTATTTTTAGAGCCAAGTCAACAGATCTTGGGCATGCCTTGCTCATCACAGTATTTTAGCAGTAGCTTTTTACAAAAGAATGATTTATGCACCTAGTAAAGAGCATAGTGTGAAAATTGTTTAGGCTTTGTTTGGTTTGTTTTGGCAGTGGTGTAGAATGCTTGCAACCTGTCATGGTTGTACAAGAGATGAGGTAGCTGATGAGGGAAGAGACATCCCCTATATTTAGCATTTGACCTGGGAGACGACATAATAACCCATCAGCTCTTCAGGCATCAAAAATGGTGTGAAGATTCCAGTATCCAAGTGTCTCTGAGGAACTCCAATTAACTGACAAGTTCTGTTTCTTTCATATGAACAATTAAATATTAACTGAGTATTTTTAAGAAACTTCGTCAATGTGTTCTCTTCTGCTTATAACCAATCTTGGAATAACTATAATACTTATTAATAAATTCTGATTGTTTTATAACACACTCGTAGTCTTCTATTCTTTAGAGAAATAATGTTCTATTTTGTAGACCTGCAGGGTACTGTTAATGCTTTGTGTTTGGTGCAATCTGAAAAGGTAAGACTTTACAAAATAAACCTGTGAGAGGAGCAGAGCTGTCAGTATCTGATAAATGTGGTGTGCTTTGCTAAAGAAGAGGATGATGTCTGTGTTTTGTTCCTGATTAGTTAGGTTTGGTGTCAGGGTTGTGAGGGGCCTGAAAAAGAGGTTTGCTGGGATTTTTGTTGTAATGTCTCAAAGTGAACCCTCCCATGGTAGAAGATGCTCTCCAGTAAGAATCTCAAAGCTCTGCAGTGGATATCCCCTTGGCACTGGATCCCTGCACTGGCTGTCATTGTTTCAATTCAAGTTTTGGAAAGGTGTTTTCTGTAGAGTTTACAAAAGCTGTGCTTATTTTCAGCACCAAGCTTAATATAGATCCTGGAACTTGTCCCCTATCTTTTAGGAGAAAAATACTCTCTTCTAGATTACTCTCTTCTAGATTATTCTCTTCCATCTCCAACATTTTCTTGGGCAGGGAATATGAAGACACTGAACCTCTGGGCTGAACATGGGTTCAGTACCTGGGGGATGTTTCAGAGCTGCCTTTAACAGGGATTTATGGCTGTGAGTGACCCCCGTGGAGCCCTGTGAGGGACCCTTTCCCCCACACTGACCAGTGAATGGTCACAGGGACAGGGCACAGCCATGTCTCAGCCCTTCCATCTTCCAAGTGCTGGACACATCACTTGAATTCAGGATTTATGAAATCCAACCAATTTGTATGAATTCAGGATTTCATACAAAGCTGATGGGAGCTGGGATTGCTGCTCTTCATTCAAGGAGAGGCCTTCAGAATTTGGATATGTCTATGAGCAGGTTTTCCTTTCCCACCCCTTGCTCGAGGTGGAGGAAATCAATGCCTGGATCAGAACACTGATCATTTCCTGAGCTTCACCGAACCGTCAGAGACCAGAATTCCTTTGGTCACCAGTAGAGCATTTTGCTGATCCAAGTGTTCTCAAGACCTTCAGCATTCACTAACCCTTCAGACCTCTTCTTCAGAAGTATTTTGTTCAATGATTTTATTCAGGCTGTGTCAGTTTCCATGGTGTTTGGGATATTTTTTCCTGCCATCTCAAGCTGTAGTTTTATTGTTCATCAGCACTCAGCAAATGAGTTGAATCTCCTGACTGTCACTGAGATGCTGTCACTTTGGTTTTGACTGGCATTGTACTAAGCTCCTAATAAATTTCCATACTTGATTCTGTCAAAGCAGCATTGCCTGTGCACAGTGAGACACAGTTTAAAATGTTATAAATATAACAGCACAAAGAAACTAATCTTTCACTACAATATTTCACTTTGTTCCCTATGCCTTAATCAAGACCTTCACACAGCTGTAAAGCTTGCTTTGGTTTACAGAGATCATGAGAAATTTACTTGCCTTGCATTCTCTCTGCTTATATTGGCTTTTTTTGGTTTTAGTGAGAGTTAATTTTCCATCTTCCTGAGATATGTTAGTCTTCAAACTCATTTAATATTATATTTTACATTGTTGTATGTCTTGGAATGACTTCTATCATTCAAAAAATCTTTGAGGCATGAGGTTACTTCGACATCTTTTCTCCCAAAGCTTTGTCCTGAGCAGTTTAGTCACCTACGGGAGAGCACAGGGTGCTTGAAGACAGGGAAGCACAGTATTCCCTTTATCCTTGTTGCTAACTCCCTGCTCACAGTGCTGTCATTCCTACTCTCCAGGGGTTTCAACAGCTTTCTGAGAGTTCGATAGGTTAGCCTCTCTGTCTCTCCTGGGAAACAAATGTATTAAAAAAACCCCCAACACCCCAAAACCACCACATTTTTCTTTTTTTTTCCTTTACAAGTTATTTTTAAACACTGTGATTTAAACCTGTTCAATTTAGTGATGCACATGCACATGCATGGGAGTAATATTAATTGGTTTAAAAATGTAAAATGTTCTAGTGGGAAGCAGTAATATCGTTAGCCAGTCATTTATAACTGTGCCTTGCTCTGTTATCTCTCACTGTGGTATTCCTGAAGTCACCATAATGGAACAATGTAGGAAGAAATCTCTTTGATTATTTGTGGATTATTTGTGGATTATTTGTGGGAAGTCTGGCTTTCCCTGTGCTTAATGATTCTCCAGTCTTCTTTCAGAAGATCGTATAGGGAAATACTTGGGCAGCTTCATCACAAACCCATGGCAAAGTTGGGATGCTCTCACACTTCACTGCATGCTCTGGTTTATAAGCAAACTCCACACTTGGGAAAACAAATCTTACTGGCAGAGAACCCATTGTTATCAGTGTGAGGCAATTCTAAATTTGGGGTTGTCAAAGGTTTGGCTCTCAGGTGATTTGTAACTTCGCTTTTCTGAATAATTCTCTGTGAACTCTGGCTGTGTTTGATTTCTGGGGGTAAGAGTTTTGAGGAAAAAGGGAAAAATTTTATTCAAAGCCACACGTCCACTGGAGCAATTCCTGCTGGCTGCCCTGTGGTAGGTGTGGCTTAGCTCAGCGTTTCACATTGCTTCACAGCAATGAGGGGATGGCACTTGCCTCTGTGCTTGTGTTCTGTGGCATCACCTGGATGGATCTGAAACGTAACCTGGAACAGCCACTGTGCTTAGGACAATGGAATCCTCCAGTTGCACGCTGAATGTTAAACAGCAGCTGCTGTGGGTGCTGTTGAAGGCAGAGCAGGAACAGCTCTGCTCTGGGGATAAAGTTTTCCAGTGCTGCACGTGGCCCAAGAACTGGAGCTGATTAACAGGCCTGCTCTAACTGGGACTCACCTGTGGTTTGGCTGTGCATGCGTCACGTTTAGTTGTTCGGTAAAGCAAATTGTTAAATGTTTTACTACCAGTGTCATCCCTTTCAGCTGAATCACACTGAGAATTTGCTGATGACAGCTGCTGATCAGAAATCTTAGTGTTCTCTCATCCTTCCTCTGATATTGTGACACAGAACTTAAAGCTAAAAAAATACAATGTTCTTAGTCGTATAAAGTGGCAGTGGTATCCTGCCTTTAAGTGTCAATTCCTTTTCCCAAGCCACAGAAACAAGAATTTTTCCCCCTCTGTCACTCTCAAAAGTTATCTAAAAATCTTGCATTGATTCGTTACATATTTGTGTGGTACTTGTTCTACTATCCCTTCACTGACTTATTTTTTTCAATATCAGAAGAGCTCTTGTACAAATAATGCTGCATACAGTTTCCCTAAAAAGCTATGCAAGCCACTGTGAAAGGATTTTGCAGAATCATGCTATAAATCCCTTGAATAGGTGCTATTGATTTCTGAAGAGGACTTGCTGAAAAAGGAATGTGCTGCTCAGGTCTTCAGAGGTGTTACTAAAAGGACAATAGCACTGGAGAAGCAACAGCAGGAGAAAATCGATTCCCTGGCTATTTTTTGTTTGTTTGTTCCCAGCAAGATTATATGGGGGAGAGGAGATGGATTGAGCTATATTATTTCAGCTGGGCTGAAAGTTGCTTTCTTTTTATGTTGAGTTATTTGATGTGCCTGAAATCTCTGAGAGCTGGGGTTTATTGCTGGGTATATGTGGCAAACAGACTCTGCTTGTCAGGCTCTTTACCTGGAGCATGTGAGCAGTGGTTCTTACACAGTGAGCACACATTGCCTTCATCAAAGGAGTTATCCAGCCATGTGCCAGAGTTACTCCAGGGAGGAAGGAGTTTGTCTTATTCTGTCACCACCTCTGGTTTAAGACCAGGCTCGTGTGTTCTTCTGCTGTCAGATAGTGATTTCTTCTTGTTTTTTTTTTAATAAAAGCATATGAAAGGAATTGTGTTTGTAGAAAGTACCTGTACTATTCAGAGTTATCCTTTCGTCAAGAGCGGCCAGTGGTTTGTATTCCAACTTGTATGCTGACAAATGACAGGAGGAGAGGAAAAAGAAGAAATTGCTGGAAGAGAAAATGGAGGAAGAACCCAGGAAAACTAGGCTAGAAACCCACCATTACTTTGTTTAGAAAATCTCTGATGTGCTGTTGACTGGAGCTGGTTTCCGTTCAGTGGTTTTGAGAAGCAGTAAGTCCTCGTTCCTCCATTCCAGAAACAGCAAAAGATTTTAAATGATTTTAAAATGAAACTGAAGCTCACTGCTCTTTTCATTTACCTTTTTCCCAGTTGTTCTCGAGCTCAGTAGTTATTGAACTTCTTCCTTCACCTTTGGAAAGACAGTGTTTATCCTCTATGAACACATTTTATCAAAGAGATGTGTTCTAGCTGTTTCCTTTGTACTGTGTTCTTTACATCATGTATTCAGCCCTGTGTCTATAGGAGCAGATTTTTGAGTGTGTTTTAATTTGTGGTGTTTGGGACTAGCAAGAAAATAGCACTTAAAAATACTTCTAAAAGATCTACAGGATTTTGGACCCTATTTTCAAAGAATGGGGCATTTGAAGTCTTGAGAAACCCTTGTCTCCATTCAAAGGCACCTGATGATATTTCTAGGCTGGTACTTAGGCAGGTTCCACTAGAACAACAATGTTCCAATTCACACTGAGAATGCAGTTTAAAATGCTGGTGTTTCACAGATGATTTTGTCCATCTCTAATCCCTGGCTGTAGTAATGTAAGAGGAGTAATCTTTTTTTTTCTGGCATGAAAACTATCCAGAAAGCTTTTCTCTTTTATTAATTCTCTTTTCTCTTTTATTCTCTTTTACAGCTGTCCTGTAACAGCTTTCTTGAAAATATCAATCTGCTCTCAGAATCCTCCCCCCACCCCAAGATATTTTCTTTCCTTTTCTGTCCTCTGAATTTTAGCAGTCTTATTTCAATGCTAACAATATATAGACTTTATATGACCACTCTGAGGTGAAAAAAAGTTTGCTTGGTGGCTCTGGCTCTGACTTCTTTACCCTGTTGCAGAAGGCAGCTGGTTCAAATAGACAGGCACAGGTTGTGTTAAGGCAAACACAGTCATTTTGATTAGTCTGACTCTCTTAGAACTCAGTGCAGTTTTTTTGGAAATCCTACAGCGTTTTTGGTTTTTTTTACATTTGTTTCCAATACTGTTATAAGTAGCAAACACCTGCTTGATAATGAAAGGTCAGCCTCTTATAGGGGCAATGAAAATACAGAGAAGCCCCCTTTAACACAGTGCACCTCCAGGCAAGCTGTTAAAGAGGATTTCTCTTGAGGCACATATTTAATATTGCACTGGCACAAACGTTTAGTAATAGTTCAGGGAAAGCTTTTTTCCTTAGTACTGACCATTGTGACAGCCCCAGACTGTTTCCTGAGGATGATGTTGTTGAGTGATAACCAGGTGTGTTGTCAGGTGAACACAGCTGAGTGGCTGTGCAGGTGGCTGCAGCATACATTTGAGAAGGGGACCTGTAGGAATGAGTTCTAATTAACAAATGACAGAGCACCCTACTTTGATGTTCAAATGGAAATAAACTTGTGAAAAACGAGGTTCACTTTCCTGGTAAAATTTAAAAAGTTGAGTAAAAGACAATAAGAGACAAGACAATAAAGCAAAAAGTTATTGTGCTTGGCCGAGTGCTTGGCATTCAGCCAAGAGCACACCCTAGCTCAGAAAACACTTCTTTAAATGCACCAACATGATTCATAGACCCTCATGCATTATTTAAAAACATTCCTTTGAGTTTCTCCCACCTGCCCCCATTCCATCAACATTTTTAATTTCTCCTTGTGGCTCCTTCTTGACACCATACTCTCTGATAATGGATGATCAATAAATTCCTTCCCTGGAGCTCTGATGTCATCACCATCATCTTCATCAATATAGGATAATCCAAAATGTGAAGAATTTCCTGATTATCTTTTACCATTCTCTGAGTTAGTTTACACAAACGAAAGTTTTTTTACATCACCGTGCTATAGCCCAAGAAAAATATATTTATCACTCTACTATTTCTAAGTTTTTTTTAATAGCAGAAATAAAAGAAACTATATTCATACAGCAAAGTTTTCCAATATTATACATATAGCATTCATTTTAATATTTGCAAAAAGCCAACTTCATGGTATGTATTTATAACACCAAGGACTAAGATTGGCAGTCCATATTTCACGCTGTCCTGGGGCGAGTTTATGATGCTGGTATCCCCATAATCTGCCTTTTTGCTCAGAAATTGGTCTTGTATATTTAAGCTAAGCCCAGAAAGAGAGAGAAGGGGGGGAGTGGTGGAATTTTTCCAGCTGTATTCAAAGCATAGCGGTAAGAGTTCAGCGCAGTGCTCTCCGAATTCTCCGCTGCAGAGAGAGAGAGAAACAGGGAGTTCTCCTCGGGTTTTTTTGCTGGTTTTCCTCATTAGCTACGGCAAGAAGGGTTTTTCCAGGACTGTTTTTTTTATTTTTTTCTGGACCTGTTCGGCTTCTGTCCACTCCAGGACACCGGGACCCCCTCGCAGCCCTGGAGCTGCTCTGCGGCCTGGCCGCCGGCCCGGAGCCCCGGAGGGCCTGAGGGGGACTGAGCGAGCCCAGCCGCACCCCACGAAGGGTGTGAACCCTCTCAGAACCACAGAAGGGCTTTCGTTGTTTAATATTATTCATTTTCTCATGTTTGTGAGCACTTTGCTTGTTAAATAAGCAGGTTTTTTCCCCTCTTTTCTCCAAGGAGATTATCTCCCGAACTGGTTGGGGGAGCGGCTGCTGAAATCTGCTTTCTAGAGGAGACCCCTTCGGAGGCTTCCTCCCAAAAATTTGCCCTAAACCGGGACACAGGGCTACATAATGCTTCCGAACCCAGCTCATTTTCCCGGCCTTCCCGTGACACGTCACAGTCATCACTGCCAGATTCCTTACAGGTTGTCCCATGGTATTTCCCGTGGGGGCTGGCTACCTCCGTGCAGGGTCACACAAGATGCAGAGTCCCAGTGTGACTGACAAACCCCAGGATTTTGCTGATAGCACTGTCTTTGTACTGTAAGAAGCTGCCTCCGGCCTCAAGGCCTTTTCAGCCCTAAAATCACAAGCCAAGATTAAAATGATGAAAAGTGGTCACTGTTTATTGAAGGTCCTCCAGGTATACTTATGGCAGAATGCACATGGGGCTTCAGCACTTTACACATTTAGCAAATTAGCATAATTGACAAGAATCCCCAAATTGAAGTACAGTTAGTGAAGTACATCCCCACTTGGTTTGGTCCCCTATTGAAGCCTCCCCCTTGATTCTAGTCCTACACTGTTTATGTCTACATGCATGGGAATGCTGTTGGTTCACTGAAGAAGCAAGATTACAATAGGATTTCAGCAATGTGTTTTGTCTAACAAAGTACTGGACTTACCTTAAGAAACTATATGACTGTACAATTATATTCTATAGAGCTACAAATATCTAAAAAGTATATAAAGCAAGACTCTTTTGGCATCAGCCTTGCCAAGCAGCCTTTGCTCTTCTAGCAGGTGCTGCTGATGCTGCTTGAAAGCTCAAGTTTCTTGGCAATGTAATGACAGTAACAGTCTGATGAAAAAGTACATTTCAGATGGTTTTCCCTCGTAAACTTGTCAGATTTTCACATCATCTTTCAGAAAAAAATGAGTGGAGGTGAATCCTGGTTCCCCTGCATAGATCCAGGAGCAGGAGGAACTTGAGCTTCCTGAGTGGATGTTCCCCATGGAGATGGATTTTGCCCTGCAGGTCTGTCTCAGGGCCAGACGCCAAACTGCTCTTTAGACTCCAGATGCAGTGTCTAATGCAGTTTTGGCTGTGGGATTATATTGGCTTTGTGAACAAAGTTTCAGGACACATTTGCCCTCTGTCTGCTGTTGCTTGCTGTTTGTGTGATTTGGGATAGTTTCTGGAATTTTCTGCTACTGCTTCCTCTGATTGCAGGTGGGTATGTGGTAGGAATGTGTCTGCCTTGGCAAATCAAATCTTGTACCACCCCGCAGCAAGCACCATCAATGGAGCTGTGCTGTCACCAGGTTTGACAGCATAAAAGGCACTGATTGCATCAAAAATGATTCAAAATTTCCTCAAAGTCAGTGACAGTGAAACATGAGCAATATTTGAAGGGGTTGGGGATTTTTTTCAGATTTTGATCTGGACTAGAATTGTCATGAAATGACAAAACTCACTCCGGAAAGCACAGTCAGATTCCATCTACTTTTTAATGAACTTGCATACCTGTAAAGAGATACAAATAGAATTGTGTGGAAAACCTAATTTTTAATATGTAAACATATACATGTAACAGACATTTGGACTGAAACTGGTTTTAGTTTCATGGGCCATGTACCTTCAGAGAAAAACTAATGCTGTTGGTGAAGGTCCTTGTATTACAACTTTTCTTCAAAAGGTGGTTTTTAGTCCAGTCAGAAATTTGACACAGCAGCTTAATTACAGAAAGTAAAATAATAGTTTTTGTTTTTAAAAGTCTAAACCTTCCATTTGTGGTGGAAGGTTTACATGTAACTCTTGAGAAATATTTGTTAAAAAATGCCCTAAGAACACACACAGAGCCAAACCAAGGCAGCACTGCCTCGGTGGACTAGTTTTATGCTTTATGTTAAGTTTTGAAGTTATGCTTTCTTTTCTGGTTATTTCTCTACATGCAGATTCCAGCATGTGCCACAGCCACACAAAAGCTGCTCCTGGTGGCCTCTGATCTGAAAACACTGCAGCAGGAAATCTCCTCTGAAGATTTATTTGACAGGACCAGGTGAGAAAGGAGATCTCTTCTTCTGTGTTGGCAGTAAATTTGTTACCCATGTTATGCCTAAGCTATGAACTGGATGAGGTCTGAAAAGTCAGTGTTGGTCCCTGATCTGGCAGCGTGAGTGTGGAGAAAAGTCGTGTGGAATCACTGGAACTGGAGGGAATGGCATCTTGGGGAATAGGATTTGGCAGTGACTTCACACTACATCTCCTCTATGCACTGAACATTTTTTTCCAGGCTAGGGATTAATTTAACTCTGCATGGCATTGTAATATCCAACTGCTGCAGTGTTTGAGGCTGTGTGCTGTAAGCATCCTGACTGAATCTCACTCTGGATGACTGCCACACTGCTGTTCCCATGGGTTAGGAATATGCCTGCTTCCAAAAGCAAAAAACAGTAACAGAATAAATAGATATAAATAACGTAAATATATGGAAATATATTATTTATATAAGTGTTGCTTATAGCTGCTACCTTTGCAGAAATTGTGGAAAAAAACGAGGTAATGGAATTAATAAGTCATTGTTGAGCTGTTTTGGTTTTGTCCATATCCTTGATTTGATTTGTCCATACCCTTGATTTGATTTGTCCATATTCTTTCACACCTTCTCTCCAAACACTGCTTGCTTTCTTCAGCTATTTTTTAGAGGTTTAATTAATCTTTTAAAAACACTCAGGTGAACCCCAGTGATCTGCAAACAGAAGGCTGAAATCCACGTCTGTGTGTGTCAGAGCGCAATTGAGTTCTTGTATGCCATAAACTCTTCCAGGGCTGCATTTGAACCAGAACTTTTCTTTAGACACTCCAAATCCTCCATCTGGTACCTTGTATTCAGAAGGGGCAGAGGAAAGACTGAGTTTGATCTTCTATATTTAATGGGCTTGGTTGGGATTGTACATGTCTGTTGCTTCACTCACTTCATTAAAGAGCGCTTCTCCGTATCTCTCTGATTTCAGAATTCAGATGGAAATTGGTAGTGGTGTCACAAAAAGGAAAATACTATCAGGAACTAACACTCAAGAAAAATGACGCAGCCTGAGTTCGAAAGTGGAACTAATTTATTCACCCGCTCCCTTGGCGGCAAAGCAGAAATGAGTGGAAAGGATGAGATGTGATAACAGTGATGAAAGCTGTGGCATCCTCCTGTGGGCAGGCACTAAGGATGTTTTAAAAATGTGCAGTCCGTTTTCTGACACAGAGTCACTACCTTCTGAGAAAGGTCTGGATTTTTAACATTAGGTTTAAAGCTCAAGAAAAAAAAATAAAATTACATCTCTTCTGCCCACTCCTCACTTGTATTTTGTGTTCTGCTGCTTGGCTTTGGCTGTCAGCAAGGGAATCACATTATATGGCTGGGGAGCCCTATAAAATCCCTCATTCCAGCTCTCCAGCTGGAAAACAGCAAAACCCCAGTGCTGGAGGGTGCTCTGTGATCACTCGCACAGGTGGGCTTTGTGCTGGGGCTCAGCATGCAGCAGCCAGAGCTCAGACTGGGGTCAGCTCTGTGACTGCTTTAGCCCAGCTTGTGCCTAGGAATATGAGGGAAATGAACCTCTCTGTCCCTGGCAATGAGTTCATCTGCTGTGCTTGCAGGCTTAAATTAACATGGCAAAAAGATTTACCCTGGAGGGCAGCAGTAGATTGTACCATGGCAGATAAAGCAGCAGGCATTGCCGATTCCTTGATATGCACAGCACTTCCAGTGCACCTTCATCTGCTGAAGCCACTGTCAGAGGAGCTGCTTTCCTCCCTGACTCCAGCCTGGAATTGTTTAGGCTTGCCTGATTTAAGCTGTTTTTGTGAGGTTTTTGTTTCATGACACCTTGCTGCTCCCTGACACCCGCTGCTCTACCTGACTGTCCCAGCCTGGCCAGCAGCTTTTCTAGTTTTGGTTCTCAGCAAGAAGGCAGGTAACTCTGAGAGCTCACAGCATCTCCTGGCTGATCAGGGACTTGAGAATAACTTCTCCCAGCTCACACCTGGGAGCAGGTGCTTATATAAAGCTCCCCTCTCAGGTTTCTGGGTTCTTGGCTTTTTACCCTGATGCTGGAAGCTATTGGTTGTGATTAGGAGGAGCCTGCACTCAGACATGTATGGGTGCTTTGTGGTAAAAACCTTATCAAGTTCTACCTTATCAAGTTCTTTTCTACTATATGATATATTTGTGTTATTGTCTGTAAAAAAAAAGCAGACAGCAGACCACTCTATTTCTTGGCTCCTTTTTCCTTCCACTCTCTTTGAAATGAGAGGTGCTGAATGGATTTTGCCTTATGCACACAATAAATGTATTTAAATAAGCAAAACTTCAGCAGAATGGGGAAAAAGAAAAGCATAGATTATGTCAGATATGGGAACCTGAGCAATCTGCATCAGGAGATCCTTGTAAACTCTGGGCAGAGTGGCGAACACCCCTGGCCATATCCTGTTTGTGCTGGGTATGACTGCAGCAGCAGCAGCACCTCCTTTGTCCTTGATTGTATGTCCTCCATAACATGGCAGTCCGGCTCAGAACAGTGCCCTCTAGACTCAGATCTCCTGCTTCAAGAAGGGTGTGGGGCTTTTTAAGGTGTTGCAGTTCAGGGCTCTGTGAGGATTCTTCTATCATTGGATAAAATCCAAACATTTGGGAAACCAGTGAAGTTGCTACTGCAAACTGCAGCCAGGCCATGGTGACACATGCAAGTTTTAAAACGAATTTTGAGTTATCTTCAATCTTTGAAGTCATATCCCCAGAAATCTGTGGTTTAGCTTCTCCCAGGACCATTAAGAACAGGAAGCTTTTTTCCTTAGAAGCAAAGTTGGTAGATCAATGGAACCTGTCTGTGATGGTTTCGGTAATGGGGATCCACCTTCCCTCAGTTTAACTGCTGGCATTGCTCCAGATTAGTGGTGCAATTCTTTCCCTCCTGCTCCTGTTTCTGCTCCATTTCGATGTCTTGCTGCATCTCTTTCCTGCTCCATTCAGCTTGGGGTTTTTCATCTTGTCCTGTGAATCCAGCTGCTGGGATCCTCAGAACCATTGCATTTTTTTGAGTTGTAGCTTTTCCCATCTGTGCTGATGGTTAACAGGGTCTTACTTTACCTTTCCTCTACTTGTGTGCTCACAATGTCTGTTCAGCGACTGTTGTAATTTTCTGTTTGTGCTGCTGTAACATTCAAAAACACCATGAAGATCGAAGCCTAGCCAAGCCAGCACTTACAAAACCTAAGTAGATGAGAAAATGTGGTCTGTATCCCAAAGAGCTTTAATTCCTACATGATGGTTAGACTTTTTTACTGACTTCATATAAGGCTACCAGAATGTGAGAAGGAGTAGTCTAGTTTGACTGAAGAGAAGAAAAGGTGACAGTCTCCCTGCCTGTGGTTTGGGTCATGACTGGTGTGAGCAGCCTCCTGCCTCACTCCTCCTCTCCCAGTCAGCTTTAGCATTTTGGAGCAAGCAATGAGAAAGTTTCCTGTGACCTCGGAGCACCAATGACAAATCCAGATAGCGTTACCTAGAGCAGAGACAACTCCTGCATATAATTTAGAAGATCGGAGCAGTGCAGGACTCCTCAGTAACACAAGACACAGATGTTTATCACCGCTACTCTGTTTTTCTGTAATAACTGTAGCATTTTGTTGAGTGCATAGAACAGGAGAAGGGACCAGCATGGCTCTAAACTGCCTGTTTTTAGCTTGAAGTGGGCCTTTATTAAAATACTCAAACCCGATTTTGCTGTATTTGGAGATTATCGTACCCTTTGTGGATGTTTGCAGATTGCTAAATTAGGATACCAAGCAATTATGAAATGGAAGTGCTTTATGAATTTAATTTTCTGATATGAAAAGCAAAAGGGAGAAGTACCACTATTAATACCGTAGAGTCTCCAGGATAATTCTGTAGGAGAAAGTCACTGGTAAATGTTTTAAGTAAGCTTTGCAGGAGCAGACTGGCTGTGCAGCAGCCCACTTGCCCCACCAGGACCCAGATCACTGAGAACTCTGTGGTCCTCTGTGAAAAGTCTCATTTGTAAAAGGATGTCTAAGTCGTTCCTCCCTGCGCTCTTTTCATCATTCCACAGCTGCCTTCACAGCAAGGCACCATTTCCTTCTGGGCCTCATCTCTCTTTCAATACCCACCTGGAACGAGCCAGACAGGGCTTCTACAGACAAACAACAGGGTCATTTGGAGTAGACTTCTTTCAAAGCAGGACCTCTTTTGTAAGAGGTCCTAAGAAAGACTAATAAATAAATAAGAATAATTAAAAATTAAAAATAGTTGCTTAAAGACCTTCCCGTTGCTATGGGCCTAGTAGTCAGATTCCAGGATATTGCTGATGGCAGTTGAAACTGTAGCATTTCTCTCACCTATTTTGTTTCCTTCCCTCAAGGTTTACATTTTCATTTGCTTCCATGCAGCAAATAAATTTCATGAAAGGGAAATGCTTAATAAACAGCCTCTGGTAAAGAGTATGGCATAACTGGCATAACTCCTTCGCTTGTAGAAGCATGAAGATTGCATCACTGAATATTGTGCCTGTCAGTTAATTAAATAAAAAACTAAACCAAGTTCAGGAAATTAAATTCATTATAAAGATAACAGAAAATTCTGATTTTCCTTCCTGCTGTAGTCATGCACACCTTGTTTCCTTGAACAGTCAATACCTTGTAAAGAAAATAAGCATCCTCTTCTCTTAAGACACAGCTCAGTTTTCTAGGGATGTGTGGTGGTCCGTTTAACTGCTAGCCTTGAGACAGGGTCACTTAATGCCCGAGCTTGTGGGTTCCTGGAATGTCTGCCCTCACAGGTGCCATTGGTATCGGCCTGTTCTGCCTCTGCTGCAGCTGTACCTAACCCTTCTGAAGCACATGGGAAAGATCCTGTGCCATAACTCCCCTGAACTGTAGTGTTCCAGCTGTATTTCAGCCTGGCTTATCCCGCAGCATTGCATTTTGTTCATCTTTGCTCAGCAGGGGTAAACACAGCTGAAATGTTTGCAGTGGAGGAGGAGGTTGCTGTGCATGTCAGTGCTAGGGATGCCAGGCTTTGGTGGAACAGAGTAAGGAGCTAAGAACAGATAACTTTGCCCCACTTCATTTATTAATCAGTTTGATTATTTTGCTCTCTCCAGTTTTGCAAATCAAACATAATCAGGTTCCCTTAATAGAATGATAGGTGTGTGTGTTAAATTACACAGAGCAACATTATTCATAGATCCTTCTAATTTCCCCATATAGGCAAATCTTATTAACATTTATCTTCTAATCTATTTACAAATTCAGAGAGGGTAATCTCTGTCTAAATCAACTACTGCTCATACAGACTTCTCTTCTTTAAACGAGTCATGGTAGCATTTAATATTATGAAAAGCTTAAAACAGAAAAAACATGATTAATTGTGAAGTATCATTAATAATGATGGTGCCCAAAATGTTAGTGTGGCTGATTTTTAAGGTCCCTTCCAGACCAAACCATTCTATGTGGTCGAAACAAAAGGCAAGAGGGATTACAGCATATGGCAGGGGAAACCTCAAGTTCAGAAACACCCAACCACATTAGATTTTGACCTCTGTGTTTATGTTTGGCTACAGAAACTGCCTTGTTAAATGATCAGGAAGCAAAGTACTTGGATCACCTGCTCAGGTCCCAAAGGATTCAGCATCTGCCTCCTTCCACCCATTTGTTTTAATCAATGGCAGCAGAGGAGTGGGGGAAAAAGCCAAACAGGCATTTTTAAAAAATGCAGGTTATGACCTAAGCATGACTGCAGCTTCTTCCAGCTCTGGGCACTGGGTTTGGCTCCTGAAACTTGAGGAACTGTGTCTGGAGAGCTATCTGGAATACATTCACTGTGTACTAGTTGGAAATGTCTAGGTGGGTATTTAAGGGACTTTGGCACTCTTCAGTCCCTGTCAATGACAGCAAGGGTTGTGTGAAGCATTTAGGCACACACAAGCCTGTCCCTACTCGGTAAAGCACTTCAGGGTGCTTTTAAGCTCCTTGATTTCTGCTCTTGCTTTTATCAGCAGGGGGTTTTCTGAAGGCAAGAGGCTGCCCTCATCTCACAAATGGGCTAAGCTGCCTTTTGGCAAAATAGTCCTCAAAAACTTTTCATTCTTCAAAACATTAATGTTGTTCCCCCTCCCCTGCTGCAGAGGTCGATGTCTTTAAGACCATTCCTTTCTTACCTGTGCATTTGGGAAATACTGTTTTTAATGATGTCATCCTGCTGTTTATTCCCTCAAACAGTCACTGAAAATGCTCTGTATTTTCTTCAGACTGACTGATTTGCAGGTTGATGCATCCTTATCAGTCATTACTTCTCTAAGTGTCCATGTTCCTGCATCAGCTTGCTCAGGGCAGTTCTTCCAGGTGTACACCAATGCAGCGAAGAAAATCAAACAGGTGGGAAAGCAGGGAGAAATGCCTCATATTGCTTCATAAGATTTTGTACAGAAAGACACCACATTGAGATTGAAAACATCACCAGGTTTCTTGCAGCCAGGCAGAAACTTTTCTGCTTCTCTCCCCCTTTTCCTCTGAAAAGCCAGGCAGATTTTGGGGTGCAGGTATTCCTGCTGAATGCCTTGGATTGAGGGTGATGCCACAGATTTTTTGACATTCAAGCATCATTAGAGTCATCTTTTCTGATGTTCTTTATAGCCCTGGCTAAAGGGCTTTATCTGGTAATGCTCAACTAAATTATCTCTAAAAGTACCCATTTCTGAAGTGGAAACCAGAAAGCAAGAACATTTCTCTGTATGCTGGGCAGGTGTCTGCTCTCAGAGTGTAAAATGGGCACTTCCAAGTCATTCCACTTAGTTTTGGAGCTTATCATGGCTTTTTCTGCCAGGTTAAAGCATGGTGAGCAGGGAGGGATAACAAGAAAGATTAGGGATGTGGAAAAACCTTTTTTATGAAAGAGCAAAAGGATTGATGCTGTTCACTATGGAGAAGCAGCAAATAAGAACAGATCTGAAAAAGTCTCTTACCATTTGTTACTGTGAAGCCCAGAGGGCCCCCTTGCCTTTGCTCCTTCTCCCATGGTAACAGGATGTAGAGATATTAATTTGAGAGACCTAACACCTGTTTAAAAGGAAATTGCTTGCTCTTTCCATATTTTGGCCATATTTTAGCTATTTCAAGACTTCATGGAGACAGAGATTAGTATGATTTTTCTTTTTATACTGAGTTTTTTTGAAAGACTGATTATTTATAGGCAGAATATCCCATTATATATCAAGTGTGACAACACTACTAATTAATCAAAGCCAAAAATTTTCAAAGCCAAAAATGCTCAAAATATTTGAAAGAATCTTAGTGTTTCAGTGCCATGGTTTGTAAGCAGCATTCCTGTACTATCAGAGGTTTCCTTCACAGAGTATAAAACATGATCAGAGGGATCAAATACACTTCCTGGAAACACCATCTCTGAAGAATGTTCCTTCACAAGTATATAAACAGTTTATATGAGCATGAACTGGTTATAACATACTACACTATATATATATATATAATATATATATATATATACACACTATATAGATAATATATAAAACAGTAATGGAAGTTTCATACAAACTTTGGACTACATACCTGAAAACTTATTTTAATTTTAAGAGCTTAAGAAAGGAGCTGTGGCTTACTCTTGGCTGCCTTGAGGAAGCCCTTTGATGCTCCTTAGAAGCTCCTGGTGTAAGCCATTCAATCCCAGCATTCTATTTACGGGGGACTAATGAACTTTGGTAAAGCAGCAAATGTTCTGACATCCTTTGGCCTGTTCTTCTTAAATGTCATATTTTTTAAAGTTGAATAATTTATCTCTTTGTGCTGTATTATGAATGTGAAAGGCTTTTTTTCGTGAGCTGAATAGTAACTTTCATTGCTTTAAACTAGGGAAAAATTGTGCCTTCTGGTAGGCATGTAAGTAGGTATTTAGTTGAGACACCAAGAGTCTTAACGTATAATTTACACAGTGCTTGAAGTTTTGTATATTCTTCTCAGAGAACTGGTGTCTGGTGTTTTCATTTTCTGCTGTCTTCCGATTTTAGCAGCAGAGGTGAATTGGTACTGAGGTTCTTGGCATGCTCTCGTGATTTACAGATGACATGGGCAACCAGAAACTTGTCTAACAGAAAAAAACCAACCGTGCAGTAAACTGGAAATGAGAAGTGGAACTTGTAATGGCTCAAAAAAAGCAATCCACTTAAAAAGAGAACAACACAACAATAAAAAACAAAACAAACAAATAGAAAACCAACCAAAGAGAAACAAACAAAAAAGCCCACCAAAATCCCCACAAAACAAGACAAAAAACACTCCCAAAAAGCTCACTAGGAATTCCTTGCAGAAAAGGTTTGACAAGTCTGTAAAGATTTGGCAGCAGTGGTGTCAGCAAGTTTTTTATCTATGCCCTGTTTTGATCAGAGGGCCACAAGACTTTTCTGATTCCTTAATTGTCCAGCTGGGCTCTGGGATTTTGGTTACACTGTGAGCGTGCTGGTTCCAGGAGGAGAGCAGCACTCACTTGATGGTGTGGAATTTAGGGGATGAGGGGGGAGAGGGAATAGGAGGAAACTGATGGAGAAGTCTGAAAAGAAGGAATGCACATGAAGTGAGCCTACAAGAAAGGTGGAGAGATACTACTTACAAGGCCCTGGAGTGCCAGGACAAGGGGAATGGCTTCCCACTAAACCACTGCCAGAGGACAAGGATAGATGGGATATTGGGCAGGAATTGTCCCCTGGGAGGGTGGGCAGGCCCTGGCACAGGGTGCCCAGAGGAGCTGTGGCTGCCCCTGGATCCCTGGAAGTGTCCAAGGCCAGGCTGGATGGAACTTGGAGCAGCCTGGGACAGTGGGAGATGTCCCTGCCCATGGCAGGGGTGAGATGGAATGAGTTTGAAGGTCCCTTCAAAGCCAAACCATTCTGGGATTCTACGAAGTTTTGTTTTGTCCTGTACCCTTCTCCCAAGTTGATGATGTGTTCAATGTGTTCACTTGAACACATTTTGCTTTTCTGGGAAAAAAAGACCACTGGGAAAGTGACACCCAAGAGCGTTCAGTGTAAGGAAGAGGGAAACATTAATCTGGAAGCACTTACTCCTAGGCTTTTCTACAGGTACGCCTGAATTCATGGAGTTTATGTTCTTTTCATTTGTCTTCTTGCATCTGTTTGCTTTTTTACAAGCAAACTGAACAGATTCTTATTCTCTTTCACCTTATCCTCTGGCTGCTCTGAAGTCTTCACACAGCTATTGGACTGGCAGATCAGAAGAATAACTGCTCCAACATGGGCAAGCGTGTGAACTGACTTTTGTGAGGGTTTTATGCCCTTTTCAGATGGGAAGGGCCTCTCAGGTCATGTACTTGGGTAACTGAATCACTCTGTAATTTTTCACACCACGAACAGGGTACCCAGAGAACTTGTGGTGCCCCCATCCCTGCCAGTGTCCAAGGCAGTTGTCCAATGGCCAGGTTGGATGGGGTTTGGAGCAACCTGGAATAGTGGAAGGTGTCCCTGCATATGACAGAAAGGTAGAACAAGATGAACTTTCAGGTCCTTCCAACCCAAACAACTCTGTGATTCCATGACTCTATTAAAAAGCAAAATTTATGACAGAAGGGCTGGAATGAAATTAAGCGTAATGGTGGTGATTATTAGAAATGTGTGATCTGTTTGTTGTCTTATGGTTATTTTAAGTGATTACACCTTGCCATTACTTAGTTACTTGATTAATTTTAATACTTATTGTCAATTCTAGGTTTATTGCAATCAAAAATATATTCTAGCGGAAAAGGTCAATAACAAAAAATAATAAAAAAAAGCCATCTAGCAGCCAGGAAAACCTACCAGTTTTCTTGTGCATTTTCATCTAGAAAGGATGAGAGAGCAGGCAGAGTGAGGGACTGTCTGGGACAGGAGTGGGGTTATTTTAGCATGGAAAGCCAATGACAGTGTCACAGCCTCCAGATTTAGCTGCCATAAAAAGCTGAGCCACCTGGTTTGCTTTCTGTTTGTGAGAAAATATTGCCAACCAAGAAAATCTGAGCAGTCTCTTCCACATCTAGGCCTGAGCTGGGTAACACATCAGGAAAATGTTTGATCTGATTAGTCAGAGCTGTGCAGTATTGCTTTGCAAAGCTGTGTTTTGTTCTTTGGTTCTCCTAGTTGTGCAGGAAGGATTTTCAGATGGACTTCTCAGATTTCCCATGCAAATGTCCCAAACAGAAATTGCTACAGGAAGGACCTTCAGTGGAGAGTTTGTGGAAGCAATGACTTAAATTAAAACTATAGTGTTTACAGTTCCATACATCAATCCTGCAATCCCACACATCAATCCTGCAATCCCACACATCACAGTCCTGCAATCCCACACATCAATCCTGCAATCCCACACATCAATCCTGCTATCCCACACATCACAGCCCTGCAATCCCACATGTCAGTCCTGCAATCCCACACGTGTCAGTTCAGGCTCAGGGGGCCCTTCTGGCTCTGCACAACTCCTGCCAGGAGGGGACAGCCAGGGGGGGTCGGGCTCTGCTGCCAGGAACAGGGACAGGACAAGGGGAAACGGCCTCGAGCTGGGCCAGGGGAGGCTCAGGTTGCATACTAGAGAAAGTTTCTGTCCTGAAATTTAATCTAAAACTTCCCTGATGAAAATAGAGGCCATTTCCTCTCATCCTGTTATTTTGCTAATGTACAAGTTCTAATTTTTCAATTGAGTCTAAACAATCTATATTTTAGTTTAACAGGTTGCATAAAAATATCTACAAAATGAAAAGTATTTTGACAAATATCTTTCACAAATGATCTTTATTAGGCAGAAATGTGCTAGAATTTCAGAGGTTTATTTTCAAACATTTTGGTTTCATGAGTCTGCTAAAGAGGAAGCATCGTATTTTTTTATTGTATACTTATACTGAGCAAACACCCAAAATTCATAAAGCTGGTGTATAGAAAATATATCCTGTCAATTTCCTCATAAAATATCTCTGGTCAGTGTTTTATGTATTTTTTAAAACCATTGACAAGCTTCTGGTTTGTCTCTTGGATTAATTTGTAGCAAAATTTTATAGACATTGGCATCTTTCAGTTCCAAATGCACCTGATATTTTGAAGGATGTTCCTCTGGGAATGAAGCCGGTGTTTTAATCTGCCCAGTTGCAGTTATTTCCACTTTTAATAACCTGCTACCTTGGAGCCTTGACTACACTTAAAGTGAGAGTTCTATACTCTATATTGATGATTAATTCTTGGATCACTCAAGCACACAATGAAACTAAAACATCACTCGTGATTTAAGATACACAAGACATAAATTAATTAAGTGAACATTAGTCTCCTTTTCCTGTTTGAAGATATTGGTAAGAATATTGCTCTGGGTTTGATTTTACTCACCGAGTTTTTTACCTGCTTGTGTAATGAATACAAATATGGGACATTCACAGAAGTGTTTGATGTTTGTCATTGCTTCAGTAATTTCCTTCTGGGATAACTGAGAGTAATTTCTGCATCCAAAATGTGTCTCAAATGTGGATTTTCTTTTAAAAATTCCAAAGCAGTGGTCATTCAGGAGAAGAAAAGAGAGAATGTGAGATAGAAGTCAGTTAAAATAGAACAGAGTTGTTCAGGTGGAAGGGACCTGCAATGATTCCCCGGTCCAACTCCATAAAAACCAGGCTCTAAACCCCATCCAGATATTCACAGAAAAATGGGGACTACATAACTTAGGCAGTGATGTGCTGTTTGGTTACACTTCTCCTTTCATATGCTTACTGAGACAGAACATTTTATGCTCTGTATAATGAAAATGTGTGCATATACAAAGAATGCTGGCATTATTATGAAATTCTGAAGGTACTATAACCAAAATTCAGCTGACAAAGTTTAGAACTTGGTCCATCATTTGACTGCTTAATTTATTTATTAAATTCTCATTTTGAGCAAGCTAAATATTTTTATTTCTGGAAAGAAAATTGCCATTCCTTTTAAAAGCTGTAAAGAAGCTTCTGTCCAGAAGTTTTTCCTAATTCTTGCGATGCCCCGTTGCTGTGAGGTTTCAAATGGGCCATAGAGAATAACCAGGGTGCTTGGTGACTGCTCCTGGGTCCCTTCTCTAACCCTGTCAGAGAGCCCAAGCAGAGAGTTGTTTTGTACCTGTTTAATGTTACCCTTCCACCAAAATCAAGGAGAAAGTTGGTGATTAATGAAGGATTCAAAGGAAAGATTTAGCATGGGTTCCATTTACCCTGTCTGGTCCTAATCAGGTTATTTCTGTTTGCAGAGGAGAAACTGGGGAGAGTAGTACTGAAGCTTTTCCACAGTCACGCTTTGGACTAAGTACATAAACCTTGCCCACTGGATTGAGTTTTAGGTCCTTGATGGCAGGAGTAGGTTTGGGTTCCTTTTGTCCTTGCAGGGCTTGCAAGGCTGTGATGGCAGAGTAATTTACACTTCAAAAATACACATCAGTTTTCAAAGGTTTTCTGAGGCTGCTGGTCGAAGAATTTTCTCGTGGCCCTGAAAAGCTGCAGCTTCTGTCAGGAAAACAGATTTTTCCACGATGGACTCTTTCATCAGGTAAATGTAAGAGTGTTTTGGCCTGGGTCTTTTAAAACATAATTCCAATCCTTCACGTCTGAGTCTGCGAAAATCACAAACAGCTCCTGTGATATCAGTTTAGCAGCTTTTGTCTATTAGGGAAATGGAGCCATTCTTTGAAGGGAAAATGTCAGAACTGAGTATTTTTCATACTGCAGGTGCAAACAGCTGCTCATTGCAGCAAGTTAAAAACCCCTAAATGGGATGAAAGTTCTGTGTTTTACTGAGCTCTGCTGGGAAGGCATTTGTCCTGGTTTAGAGACTAAATTTAAAGTTAACGAATTAAACTAATAACATCAATAATTTTATT
>WAAG01091217.1:0-18667 GCA_013390105.1 Tichodroma muraria
GACAAGAGAAAATGGCCTCAAGTCGCACATAGGGAGGATTAGATTGATTATTAAGAAAAAATTCTCACTCAAAGTATGCTCAGCATCAGGATAGGTTGCCCAGGGAAGAGGTAGAGTCAACATCCCTGTGGATATTTAAAAGATACGTAGATGTGGCATTGAGGGACACAGTTTAGTGGTGGACTTGATTTGTAATGGTAATGGTTGGACTCAATGAACTTAAAGGTCTTTTCCAACTAAAATGAATCTATGATTCTGTGATTTGAAAATATACTGACAAGAGAAGACATGATTCCCATTGGGAAGTAATGAAGCTTCTGACCTGGTAATCTCATGGCACCATCTTGATTCCGTTCTAGATCAAGAACCTTCTTTTGCATCACATCTTTGCCTGCTTTGAATCAGAATCATACATATTTTACCAAAAAGGATGCACTTTGATTTCTCTTTCTTTTTATACTCAATGAAGAATTAGCACAGGTATCAGTGCAAAGTGGATTTTTGAATTCATTTTGCATTCTAGATTATCTGAATTTTGTTTCACTGCATTGAGGTAAACTAGGAACTGAATATGCCCTTGAGGCCTTTTGCCATTTGAAGTGATACTCAATCCAGAAAAAATACCACTTTTTCTTATCAGATCTGAGATTACATTTGCAGAAACTGTACTTATAAATGGCATCAAATGCCCGATACCTTCTTCCATAGGAACTAAAGAAATTCAGTTGACAATTCTTAAAAAAGAAAAGCCCAGAAAATCACTGTATACCTTTTTAGTGTATTTCCCCAGAACAGAAGGGTGGTTTGACCAAAACCACATTTACATAGCTCCATAGTTACAAGGGATTTCTTGAGAAGAACCTTTCTGCTGCGGTATTACTTTAAACATACTCTTCAGTGACAATTTTCCATTAAAAGTAAAGAGCTAGTTTTGAGTGATTTCACTGCACCTTCAAAGACAATTATCTCTAAAAGCAGAGATTTATTTATTTTTAGATAAATTGTTCTTAATCATTGTCTTTTTATATCCATTTTCTCCTTGTCTCTCTTTTTCTCCATGGTAACATAGAAGTTGACCATAATGTACAACACTTACCAGTGGAAGGATTCAAATGGTAGAAGCATGAAGAGCAAGAGAGAAGCATGAAGAGCAAGAAATGTAGAAACCGGTGTCCAGAGCTGCACATCAGCTTTCTGATTTCTGCAAACTTTAACCTTTTTTCTGCTCTGTTCACATTTGACTCATTCTCCAAAAAAGATGGATCTCATTGGTTTTATCTGTCATTTACCTTACCCTTCCTCTCTTTCCTTTAGCTCTTCCTTAAAATGCAAAACAATTCCTCAGGCTTTCCTGTTGTATGTGCCCATGGGAGCTCCGAGAGGAGAGAATCATGCAACTTGATCTCAGATGAAAACATCAGTCCATCTGACATCAATGAAGGCTTGCGAGTGGAAATGGATCAAATCAGCAGCAAACACGTGAAAGCAGCAATGAGTCTCTGTTCTGCAAGCATTTTTTTAGGACAAAACAAAACTTCTCCAGATCAGGTTCCTGTGCACCCTTTATTGGTTTTCTGGCAAACTCCCGGATGATCTTCCATTGGCATACTTGTGGTTCTTGTGCCTGGACCAAACTCCATTCGTGGGAGAATTCCTTGCAGAAAGAACAACAAGAAATTAGCTTTTTCAATCAATGTTATTTTCTCTCTTTGCTTTAGACCCCAAATAACAATGGAAAACCTTTCAGACCCCTCATTTGATTCAGTTGATGTATGAAGAAGTCATCCAAAATCCTCATTGGCTAATGCCTTTTCTATGTAAACAGGATGTCTCATTCATTGGGCTATTACTGTGCCTATACATTTCTGAACAGATTCCTTGTTCCTCAGCATCTCACAACTGTGTTGGCCAAATGTTTAACCAAATGAAAGGCTGAACTGGTCTGGAGGATTCATAAAACACAGATCATGGCTATAATCTCACTATAACTACAGAGAATTAAAATATATAAAAATATTTTCTAATGGTATCCCAGAAACAAGCCAAATATCGCAAGATGATATGAGTTTGCTTTATTTTTTACACACACATTTACACGCCTACACATACTCTCTCCTCTGCTTTTGGGCATTCAACAGAACAATATGTGTCACTGAAGTTTAGAGCCATTCCCTTTATCCTACCTTCTGTCAGTCTCACCAGTGAATCATAGACACAGTTACTGACGGAAAGATAGATCCTCCAGAGTGCAAAATCCTGCTTCAAACTTGCTCTCCTTTAAATTAGCTGGCAGAGACAAGGATTTTTTGGCAAAAAAATGTTAGGTCTTAAAATATTTATAACTAGAAAATGGGGTGTTTGCACACATTTTGGAGAATGACTTTGTTAAAAGGTTGCACTGCAACATTTTTCTGTCCAGTGTATTTCTATTTTTGGTACCAAAACCCGCTTTTCAGAAACGAATCTTCATTTCAGCTAGTGAAATCAATTATTCATGGATTTTTATTGCATAGTGAAGTTTTCTGGCTGTTTGGGCCCAGTACTTGTAAGCTCATCTGCCTGTGCTCTCACATTTCAATTTTTGCACATTTGCTTCTGTAGATCTGTGCTCCTTGGAAGGTGCACGTTTTAAAAACAAAGAGTTATTTACTGAAAACAAAGCCAGCCTGGGAGGTTGCATACCACACTGTCCTCCCCACTTCAAAAGAAAGGGGGATTTGCTACTTGAAGGATCCCTCTAGGGGAGCTGCTGGCTTGCATGGGTGTTTGACATGGGTGAATACAAAGCACTTTGGGGCAGCATACAGAGGAGGAGTTGATGTTGATTTGAAGTCAATGGACTGCCTGTTGGGACAGGGTAGGTGACACCTCCTCCCACCACTGGCAGTCTTACTGGCATGGCAACGAACTCCTCCTTTTTATGCCAGAAGCCATGATCTCATATTTGTTAGGTATTGGAAGCAGACAAAGTCAAAAACACTCCTACAGTTTTGAGGACGCGAGAATATTATCCTACTGCTATGCTTGAGCCAGTTATGCTGCGCTGCTCTCACTTACTACCTCCTGTGCCGCCACCTGCCAGACCCAGCCCGCCTCATCCGAGCGCCGTCTGGCATTGCTGGAGCGTGAGGGGCATGGCCTCCCCGTGAAGGTGGAGTATGTTGGCACCGCAGGCCAACAACCCTTCACTCTTCAATATGGCTGGCGCCCAGGGTCAGCGCAGGAGAAGTTGTGGGGTTTTTTTCTGGTCCAAGAAGCTCAAACAAAAGCCAATTATTGCGTGTACGACAAATCTAACAGTGCTCCCTGAAAGCAACTCTGTGATTGCATGGCAGATATGTCCCCAACACACCGTTGGATTGGGGAATGTCATGTTCACCAGGAAGGTTAAGAATTTAGACACTGAGCCTGTCTTAAGACACAGTATAAATTGGATACCTTTTTGAAAGTGTAACCTTGGAACTGCTCCATAATGTTTGCGTTTGCTTCCTAACTTTCATTTCTTTACAGCTGGTAACAAAAGGTCCAACAGGTCTGAGGGGGTTTTTGTCCTTTTCTAGGACAAAGCCCCTGCTCCCCCTCCACAGTGAGGGCAAAACCGCAGAGCGGAGGCGTGGCAGAGCTCGGGCACGCACTGCCGGGGAAGAGCATTGCGGGCAGCAGTCTGGCAGCTTGTGGTGTCATGGTATGTAGCCCATACAACTGCAGAGAGGCAGATTGGCTGGCCCGAGCCTCGCCTCTTCTGCTGAGGTGCACTACCACCAGCTCACTGGAGTGGGGACCTGGAGGCTGGACCCACTCCTACGCTAGCCCCCGTCACTCTCTGCCGTGGCCACTGTCCAGATGGACACTGCGTTACGCAGGCTGGAGATGAGGCTTTGTTCCCGCTGTCAGTGCTGTGGAGCACATTTTTCTGAGGAAGCAGCTTTCAGATATTTGGGGTTGTGCCAGGTTCTGATAATCCAGAAAATCCTGAATTTAAATGTATTCCTTAAAATTAGTGTTCTCTTTACCTTTCTCTGCAAGGCTCCAAATACTGCCCTAGGAGTAAGGGCACCTTATTCGGCAGATGGTTTTTCAGGTTCATGTGTGGCTTTGGTTTTAAAACATATTAATTTATTATAATGTAAAATCATCTGCCTGGGGGATGTGGGATGTTGTTGGACTACAACCAAGTATTGGCTTGTAGCCTTCTAAACCAGGGTGCTAAGAAATAAATCCTAAATAGAAATGGATGAACAGTTTATGCTGAAAATGTATTCAACAGACTTCACCCTTCTTTTCTAAAGGCTTTCCTCAAAACACATGATATTTTCTAGATTTTTTCAGCACATGAAATGCTGTATCCTGATACTGCAAACTACAAAAGTTACTTGCTTAATTGCAAATTATTCAAAATGTCTTTTCCCTCTTTGGGGGCTCCATGGTCTTGCATTATTCCTCCTGTCTGATCAGACAAGTAAAAAATCCATACACAGAAAAGGCATTATTATTATTATTATTTATTTACTAGCTTCTTAAGAGTGGTATATATAGCTGAATATTAGTACTTTTATGTATAAAGAAATGACCAAAAGATATAGGTAGGGAAAACATGCTAAAAAGCTGTTGTAAAATGATTGAGTTTTATGCAAGCTGCACATTCTTTTCCTTCCAAATAATTTTGAAGTGTACTTTCTACACCTTGCAGTCATTCGTGAACATTTTAGTTTTCACTCTACTGACCCATGGACACTAATTTCCTGAGGTCTTTAAAAATAGTTAACAAGATCCCCAATAGGTGAAGATTTAAAAACATATGGATTTTCCCCCTTCCATTGGTGGAACAATGGACAGTGTACTGTTGTGAGGTAAGATTATGATATTGGCTGTGATAGGTATGACCTCTCATATGTTCATTTACAGAATCTGTCAGATTATTTTAGCATGGTTCCTGAATTCTAATGACTTCTTTTGGTTCACTTGCTGCCAAGTGAAATGCAGGTTGTTGTAACATCGTTACATTACTGATGACGAATTTGCATACTTGTAACTTCTGAAGATCAATGAGGTACCGTTGAGCCACCCCATTTGCAAACACCAAAACTAGGTAGGCCCTTGATTTTTAACATCACAAACATTGCAGTCCTAGAGCACTCCTGCAATTGGAGGTATTTAAAGCAGCTTGCTACATTCACTGGCACTTCATTGACCTTAAAGGATCTTCTCATGGGATAGCCAATCCTCTTCATATTCTGCCAATCATAAAGTTGGGAGAAAAAGACTGAGGAAGAGACATAATATGCAAGCAAACTCAATGGACACATTCTAACCCAAGTTAGTATTTGAGGTATTTCACATTGGTTGTTCCCTTTGCAAATTGGAACTGGACGATAATGGTGTGAAGGAGTAATTAAAAGCATTAGCTTTGACCTTAGTTGAATTGCAGAATGATCATACTTATGGTTACAGGGGAATCTTTATTTTAATTGAAAGTTATCAGAAGGAATTCATACTTTGGGATTCGAAAAGAAAATCACAGACTACTACATTGAAAGTCCTGATATTGACTCAAAAATTCAGTGATTTCGACAATGAACATCATTACTCTCTTCTTAACAACACTTTTTATGCTTAGGGAAAAGTTTCTGTCTAAATTCAGAAAACTGTCATGTTATGCTCCTGTAATTACATCTTTACAATTAGTTTTTAACAGAATGTCAGCAGAAGAATGCCCATTGACAATGACTAAGCAGAGAGAGAGGCCTATTTTTCATGCAGCAAAACATTTCCATTTTTTTCACTTCCTCACCCACACTATTTGTCTCTTTCCATCATCTGTATTGTCTCTTCAGAAAGCCAGGCTGTGAGCTGTCTGTGGCAGGCACCCATTTTTCATTTTCTGTATGGGTGGGTAGTCTAATATAAATAAATAATAAAAGGTCTTGGACGCTCCTCAAACAACAAAACTTTTAATGAAAGTGGTGAGACTTCTGCTTGCGTGTGAACAGGTTGCATTAACATTCTGGCTACACATCATTTACATCGATCTAGAAACCCATGAAAAAAGTGCCACAGACTTTATTCATGCTGAGTTGAAAATTTACCTTACCAAGCCCACCTGTTCTGGATTCTCTGGAAAAAAAATCCCAAGAACTGCAAAAAAGAAAAAGAAGGACTATCATCTTCTGATAACACTAATGGTAGCAGAAGTTACCTGTTTGCTTGTCTGCCTCAGATGGAATTTATAACTTTACGCTTGACTGCCTCAAAGATCTTGAGATTAGCAATCAAAATATTTTGATTGCCAGCTTTATTTCTTGAGCTAGTACAAGAAGACATTAAGTTCATATAATTAAATAAATAAAAAAGCAAACCAAACAGTTATATAGGAAACCTTAGCTAAAGGAGACTACAGAAGGATTTGACAGATTACAGGCCTCTAACACTGTCATAATCACTATTAAAATCTGTAATCTCATTAACATCAAAGAACTGGAAGCAAACTGAACAAAACTGAAAAATCATTCAAAAAATATATATTTTTTTTTTATTATAGCCTCCAGTACTGTTGTGAAATGTAAGAGGAAATAAAGGAGAGCAAGAACCTTTCAGAAGAGGTTGATAAAATGAAAGCTGTGGTGAATTATGTTTTGCCTTCCTTTCCAGCACTTACAATTGAAGACCTCACATCTACTCCAACCTAATGTTTGTTAAGAGTTTTCTGTCATGGAGTACAGGATATGTATCCAAATGATGCATACCAGTAGTACTAAAATCTGAGAGGGCTGAATGGCAGATAATTTTCTCCATAGTTATGAATGATGCTATTATGATTAAAATCCTCCATATCTATTCAACGATTTTTTATATAAAATGATTGGTTTAGTACATTCTTGTTGCTTATGTCAAAATTGCCTAATAGGTTAGAAGCACAAAATCAGCATTTTTGTTCTTAAGCTTTTGTCTAGGGTAGAAGGAGCTGGGGAGCTTAACTAGATTGTATATTTCAGTTATTGTTGGCTTTGCAGACAGGATTGTGAGATTTTCAATGAAGATAACATCTTTGGGTTGTTTTAGGACTTTTTTCCACCCATGATATTTTTACAATATTTACGATATTTACAATATTTACAATGCTTACAATATTTACAATATTCCATATGTGTGTTTTTTAAAGAAAGGCAGGAGTGTTCTATTTGATGCAAACAGTTAGTATCCTCCAGTAAATATATGTTTCCAAGTAGGAAAGAAACCCCAACTGACTTGCTCACAGCGGCTAACTGATTTTCAAAGAATTTACCTGCTTCTTAGATTGCAAATTTGATTATGTAAAATTTTATTTGAAAATTTGAAAAATCAAAATGTTATGTAAGATGCTACAGCAGATAACAGAGTCCAGGCCTGTGATCCGCCAACATTTGCTGAAGCTGGCATCTAGTCATGGAAAAGAATATGAGAATTCTATCAGGAGAAAAAAAACTCATTTCAGATAAATGCATGCTTCAGATGAAGAGTGAGGCAGTGTCAGAGACATCATTGATGAGGTATACACATTTTTTATTCAAAGCAGAAATGCAACAGAGAGGTGATTACAAACAAGACAGGAACATATTCATACAGTTAATTATGATTTCTATTGCAGAGAAGTTGGCTTTCTGGTCCCTCATCTGTTTAGACTTTTCAAAATCAAGCTCATGTGAAGGTTAAGCAGAGAGAGGGATAACAAGGCATCAGAACAACCCAAACAGGACATTTGATCATTCATTCCAGAGGATCTTCTGAGTCTAGAGTATGAATGGTAGAAAAGCTGTAGAGATACTGCAGTCAGCTTGAAGGTTAGCAGGTTATCAAAACCTGCTTTCAGATTTAAAAAAACAAGGACGGACACCTGACTGTACTGTAGAGAGAATGAGTAAGCAACCCAGTAAATGCAATCTCCTGTCTCAAAAATGGATTGAATATTGTCCTAAGGTTTTTTCTGAGTTAGTATCAGAGTTGCAGGTGCTACCAAACCTGTTTTTTTTGCCTGTTTTTCAATAACTTCTGTTTACAGCTCTCTGCAGAATACACGACTGTGTGTACACTGATGTAACTTAGGGCAGTGAAAATGGCACTCTTGGCCTCTTCTTGGATACACAGACTTAATAGGTGCAAAAGGGAAAAAACAGCTTCCAAACACCAGGAAGTTTGGTCCAATGAACAAATGGTGGTAAGCTCCTCCAACCTCAACACCATGTGATGATAACTGAGGACCGGAGTGGCTTTGCTGCAAATCAAGGAGGTGATAATTACTGCTCCCACTCACACCACCCTGGTCACTGTGTAGGCTCTGGTGTATTGTGACCCACAAGAAGATCAATGTTTTCCTTGCTTCCCTGAGTCTTTCTGGACCACGTATCAATGCTTCTGTTTTGGGTCACCTACAGCATCTGAAATTATGGGCACTGTCTTTTCTCTCAGGCAATGGAAGGTTTATGCTCAATAACCCAGCACTGCTGTGTTCAGTTCCTGTAGTGGGAGTATTACTATACTGCAGCTGTATCCTCCAGTAGCACAGGTGGGAAGTATCAAGGATCAAGAATGATTCTTTGAAAACAATTAAGAAACATTTTGGAGCAGGGGTTGACGTGCCCATCATCATGGTAAAGTCTATCTTGGTACTTTTCCCATTAGTCTGATTTAAAAAGAGAAAGAGAAAGAAAGAGAGAAAGAGAGAAAGAGAGAAAGAGAGAAAGAGAGAAAGAGAGAAAGAGAGAAAGAGAGAAAGAGAAAGCAAAAGAAAGAAAGCAAGAAGAAAGGAAAGAGAGAAAGAAAGGAAAGAGAGGAAAAAAGGAAGGCAAGGAAGAAAAGGAAGACAGGAAGGCAGGCAGGTGGGCAGGAAGGAAGAAAGAAAGAGAAAAAAGGGAGAAAGCAAAAGAAAGAGAAAGAAAGAAAGGGAGAAAGCGAAAGAAAGAAAGAAAGAAAGAAAGGAAGAAAGAAAGAAAGAAAAAGAAAGAAAGAAAGAAAGAGAGAAAGAGAGAGAGAAAGAGAGAAAGAAAGAAAGAAAGAAAGAAAGAAAGAAAGAAAGAAAGAAAGAAAGAAAGAAAGAAAGAAAGAAAGAAAGAAAGAAAGAAAGAAAGAAAGAAAGAAAAAGAAAGAAAGTAATGAAAAAAAGGGAAGTGGACACTATTCAGTCAGGGCACTGACATTTTGACATGCCATGTGGACTCTGGTGTAAAAAAAAAAAAGAAAAAGAAAATAGTAATGCATATGTGTGGTAATAATCTGCACATGACTGGTTGCTGTAATGTGCACTGCTGTACTGCCAGCAGGGAAGTGAGTGATTGCCTCTTGCCTACACAATGGGCACTGGCTTTGCCTTGCATGGTTTTTCAGCAGAGCAAATAAGGGGAGGCGAGAAATAAGTGAGAACCGCTGCCTGACTCCTCCAGCTCGCAACCCTTGAGCTCGGTTCCAGAAGTCAATAAGTTTTTTGCTTTTGAAGCATTTTAAGTGGTTGACTGTGCCCAGGGAACTTGCTGAGCATGAGCTGAACTGCAACTACCTGCCTTTTTCTTTGACCTTGGTGTTTTTTAGCCTAGGTGGTGGGACGTGCCACAGAAGCTGTGCTCATCAGGAAAGTTTCTATTTGTTTTGCTAGTCTGGTGGCTCATCCGGAGCAGTTTGATATTCAAATGAATCTGTCAGAAACAAGAGTGTGGTGCTTCAGTTCTTGCTCAGGCCTGATGACATTGATTTGTGAGCATACTGCTTGACTACGGGATGTGTGACAGATAAATTTTATCAAAATTAAGGCACAATTAAACATTTCATCTTCCTAATTACTGGCTGTAGATTCAGCCTGATGACCATGTGCTGTAAGAAATCAGCGACCATTACACATTTTAATGGAGCACAGCTGTCTTACAGCTTGGTAATATTTGCACAGTGCCACAGAACTGTAATTTATGATAAAAAGAAAAAATGTGTATTGGCTCTTTTTTGCCAAAATAGATTAAGGATTCATATACTTTAATGAGATTTGGACCCAGCCTTGGATTATCGTTATAAATGATTTATGTGCATGTTGGTGGACTCCTGTAGTTTTGAGTTGATTTGTGTTTTGGTCGACCAATATGTAATTCAGTATTTCCTTGTGTGCCAGTATTTGCATTCTTTCCTGTCTCCATTTGAGTTCTATTTTTCCACCATAACTTAGTAAGAAGGGTAAGTGGCAAGGTTACGAAAGTACATTTTCCAGGAGAAAGTATTTTCCAGGAGACTCCCTCACAGCAAAACTTGCTCCTGTAACCCCTCCCCTGCTTCCCTGCTCCACATCCCAAACATATAGAGAAGAGAGGGATGGAGATGAGGGGAGGTGGGTGACACCAGCCTGGATCAGGGTCACTCCTGCAGCCTGGAAAGCAGGGCACAGGGGAAGAGATGCAACCCAAACCCCTGCTTAGCCGGAGACCCATTTGAGCATTGCTGTATCTCAAGGCAGAATACCAAAAACCTTTCTCCTGCTTGTTTAAAGCATGACCTACAAAAGGATATTTGCTCACCCACATGATATTTCTCCTGTTTCAGTCTTTTTTTTTCCAGAAAATGTACTACTTCTCTAAAGGAAAAAGAAACCCAACAATATATGTACCCAGATTATAATTTTTGGAACCCCTTTTCCTCTTAAATCTTTTCTTCACTAGGTTTCTTTCACAGATTATTAGAGAGTATATGGAGCAGGGGGTATGATGAAGATTAAATTAGGTGGTTTATATATGCATATATACATATCTATACGCACACACATATACACACACAGGCTGTGTTTGTATTTGTGCGTGTTTTATTTTTCATTAAACTCAGTGAACCAAATTCATAATAAGCTAAACTACTTAGATTTCCAAGGTGTCACACCAAATCCAGAGTTTGGCCCCATGTGTTGTGAAAGCCTGAGACACATATGCATAGATGAATAGAGAAACTAAATCCTAATTTTCATCATAAAAAAAAAAATCCTGTCCAAGCTTGATTTACTTCAGTGTTCATATGCTGGAATGTTTCATACTGTACCAGGTTGCATATGCTTGCACACTAATTCTCAATTGCCGTATGCAGTTTGTGACAACCATCTGCTAAGACCTCCCTTAGAGTTCTTTCTCCCACTCAGCCCAGCTGAAATAAAAATATGGACAGAAACAACTTCTAAAGGGAGATGAAAAAGTTAATAGGGGACTTGGAGTTAGACTGTGCATCTGATTCAAATTCAATTGCTCTTACAACTTATGCCCTACTTATAAAATATTCCTGTGGTGTAAAAGATTAAATATAACAGAAAACTGTAAAATAAAACCATACTTCCTTTGACAGACTTGACTGTACTGGAAAGGTAATGTTAAAATGTGCACACACAGTGCATGTGTTAGCTAGCCCTCACTAACAATTCGAAACCAGCAGCTTAGATTAACTGTGCATCGCACCTTATCACATTAAAGTACTCTAAAGCAGGAGGGAGATGAGTGGTGAGAAAAAGAGGGTGCAAAAGAGAAGCAGCTGAAAAATGTGCTTTCGGTTTCATTGGCAGGGAAGTAATTCCTTTTAAACCAGTCTCATCAGAAACTGAGTGCTGGGTGCTGTCTGTTCCCATTCAAGCCAAAGGGGAAAGTGAGAGATCGGAGCGCCTGAAAATCGGGTGAAGGAAATGACTAGATGAACAAGTGTTGAGCAGTGGTAGAGAAGGGGGTTGTGGGCTAAGGCATTCCGCTATTTGGTCATCCTTAGTTTTACATTTCTCTTTACCATGTAGTAGTGGGTTAAATTCTCCATCACAAGTATTTTTCAATACAAATGGAAACAGGAGAGAGTTCAAAAGTCCAAGTGGCCTGCACCCAAATAGGGCTGATTATGCCACAGCTGAAGAGTGCAGGTGGCAGTGACAGCAACCGAATGTTTTGCTAATTTGTTCTTTAAAACCCCCTGATACAATAAAGTTTATCCAATCAGATTTTTCCATTTCTACTATGGAAAGCCTTATGATTCTTCCGGTAGTGCTACCTGTCATGGAAAAAGGCAGCAACAAGTTTTCCTAGTGCTGCTCCTCTGCACATTTTCTGAGGTCTTGATAGAAAAGGTCTGAGGATTTCTGAGGTCTGATGTTTCTGTTTACCAGTGTAGAACACTGGTAAAGAGGAATTTAGGTGTTTTCCGGGCAGTAAATCTCTACGTGCCAGTATGGTGTTCATCTAATTCATAACAGCGTGGTGGTTTTGCTCCATATTAGGTTCATGAGAGCAAAGTAGTGCCCTGAGAGAAGAATGAAGAATTTTGAGGTGTCAAACATGGATCTTGGTCTGTATTTCTGTGCTGAACTCAACAGTTTTTCAGTGTAATCTTGAGTGAAAAAAAAATCTATGAAGACTATTCACAATTAGAAGAGGTAAGAAGGAAAAGGGAAAGGAGGAATAACTTTTGATACGATGAAGAAAACCCATATCTGGAACCCATGTTTTGCTAGATTTTTGAAGGCCACTCATGAGGGTATTTGGCAAACACAGCATTCCTAGGCCAGATTTTCTTAGGAGATAACCTTGGGCTTTAAGGCCTCAGTAAGGCATAAGTGATTTTTGCCCTAGAAATTGTAGGGCTGAATGTGTGTAAACCTTGAAGCTGAAATGAGTTTGAACTATTTTAAGAGCTTTTAAAAGGCTAGCATAATAAATTATATATCAATCTCTCCCCCATTGGTTATTATCTTAACAGCTACTCTAAGTGGGGACTATCAGTTTTAAATACAGGAACAGCAGTAAATAGTGCATTATGATATTCCAGATGGAACACTTAAAATAAATTGAAATATCTGTAAATTTCAGAGTTTTCTACAGCACCACTATTATGTCATCATCTTCTATAGGTAGTGTAAAAACCTCTTATCCCTACAGCATTAAAAAGTTTGAACATATGGATGAGTGAAAAACTGAGGACAACCAAATGCTCAGCCTGACCTTTTGGCTACAGAAAAGGTTTCAGGATTTGATATAGAAGTGAGATAGGAGTGCACCGGGGTCTAGGATTTCATTTATCTTTTTCTGGGTTCTTCTATTCATACCAACCGCTGGAAATATCTACATCTCTCTCAACTTGAACCACCTGTTGTTGACTCAAGCATGTGGTGCCTTGAGTGGTGTCTGTTCAAGAAGGAGAATAACTACATTAAATGGAATCGGGGAATAGGGCAGCTCTAGTGACCCAGAATTCCTGATGGGGCAAAGATCCTGAATTTAGCTGAAGGTTGTGTGGCCTTCCCATCACACAGCATAACTGATGCATTTTGTTCACAAACTAAAGGGAAGTAAAATCCCATTTAAAATTTTTCCTCTGTTGCAAAATTAGCTGCACTTTCTTTTGAGGGACTGATGCTTGAAGTAGGGAGATATAATTCCCAGCTGAGCTGAGAGACTGAACTCTTGGTTGTCAAGCCCTGTGTATGATACCTGTATTAATTACTACATAGGTTAGTATTGCACAAAAACCCACACAGAACACTTGTCAAATCTACTTTTTTCCCTCCACTTGCATTGCTCAGGATGTCAATGCTCATCCCACTGCACAAACAGGGAGTTCAGCTGCTGTCCTTACGGTAGGTGCTCCAGAGACCCAGTACCTCAGCAACCTGAGAAACACAGAAGTCAAATTATCATGTCTTTGCACATGTGTGCTTGTTTCCTGGTTCACTGAATAGGTCAACTTTCCATAAAAATATATCCCAACATACACCCCAGAGCAAAGTGAGGAAGGCAGGACAAATGCCAGAAGATAAACCATGATGGTGTTAAGTTGTGCAAGCAGCCTTGTCTGTCATCACTGGTCTTGCCTGCAGTTGAGCTGGCTTTAGAGCAATAGGTTCCTTGGAAGATGGTTGAGAAAGATATTCAGCAGGCCCAGAAAACATTGCTTTATTGCATGCAAATACACATTACTTGCTACTTACTTTAGGTTCCCTTATCTCTTGAAGCCCACTTCCTATACTACAGGAAGGATTACTATAGGATTATTCCTATAATTCCTATATGCTGTGGTCACTTTTCAAGTAAGATACAGGCAGCATATGTAACACATAAACTGTAGAACAGTGCAAATTTTAAGTATTTGTTACTCTTATACCTTTAGACTCCAGAACCCTGGGCTCCAGGAGGTGCTATGACAGTAGCAGATTAGAATGACAATAGAGAATGACAATAGACCAGTTGCTGCTATTCCTTTTACTTAATCCATTTGGTGTTATCCTACTGCCCAGCAGCTATCTCAGATGTTGTTAAACATACAGTGGCTAAAGATGCAAGTTTCCCCTTCTGAGCTGATGAGACTAATCAGCTACAGTTTGTACACCTGTAGTTTTTCTGAGGTCAGAGTTGGCTCCATGTTTAAACTTCTGAAATTATCAAAATAATCATTAGACTATAAAGCATTCTGCTGCTGTGACCAGGAGAGTCCCTATCTCCTGTTAGCCTTGCATTCTGCCCAGTTAATTCCACAACACAGTCCAGTGGAGACTGGACTCCATGCCAGTGGAGATATCCAGATGTGATTCTTACGCTCCTCAGGTACAATATAAGGGCAATGGGTAAGCTCACATCTCTGCTGAAAATGAGGTGCCATGGAGATAGCTTATGCAGAATCACAGGGAAACTTCCTTGTTCTTTCACAGAGCTGCTGGTTAGCACCAGGTACCTCCTTTGTTACTGCATCTCAATCAGGGCCAGGGATCTTCAGCTGGTGAAATGCTTTTTAACCAGGACTACATGTGCCCACCTGGTCATGGCAAGAGACTTGTATGTCATTCTTGGGAAACAATTAATCCTCCAGCAATTTTCCTAGGTGAAGTCAAGCACAAAAGGACTTTTCTTTTGTAAGTGGGAAAAAGAAATCAAAGCTCTCCACATCCCCAAGGACAGTTGGTGAGCCCTGGCCAATACAGGTCACAGAAATGTAACTCTCAAATTATCAGTCCAGTTTTTCTATCTATTGGATGATTTTACACTCCAGGTTTGTTCTAGAAATGATGATATTTATTTAGAATTGTGTGTAAGCTATCAAGACAAAAGCAGTGCTGGAATGAATTATTAGATGTCCAGTTCATGGAGCCTCAATCCCTAAGCTTGGGTACGACAAAAACAACCCTGTAGTTTTCAATAGAATTTCCACTTATTGACACTAGTGTGAGCTGCTGAAGACAATTACCTATACAGTGCTCTGTCTGTGCTGTGAAGAAGCACATTACTGGATGCCCAATGTCCACATGACTTGGTATCTGTGGCAAGAGTCTACAGGAGCAGCTTGATAACCGAATGCAGAAAAACCACTGACAGATTAGTCCCTCTTATGGATAGGTCTTGCTGTGACAGTATATCAATCTTTTTAAAGTAATGCATTGCCATTCACAGGTCCATGGGCTGCTTTTAGACTTCCATCATCATGTCTGTGGCCTTCAAAGTTACAGCTGATGGACCTTCTGTCAAGACCCAGATATTTAATCAATGTGACAGCATCCTACATTTTTTGAACCCCAGAGGCCCTGGAAAACTTTAATGCAGCTCCCAGGTAAAGTTCAATCCACATGGCTGAGTCCCCTGAAGTATTTTCTGCAGACAACTCCCCTCCCCCATATTTTAATACACCCAATGTCCTTTACATTTGAAGAAAGTGAAGAGCTCAGCTTGAAGGCCAGATATTATTGCAATAGAAATATGTGCTTTACAGAGCTCTGCCATCCCCTAAGAAGTTGGGTGCAAGACTTATGGTTAAAACCCTCCACTTGGAAGAGCCAGTTAAAACTTTTGACATTGTTTCAACTCATTTTGAAACAATTAGTTTCTCCCTATCACAATCACCAATTACCACACACACACGTTTGTAAACATTTGTAGCCTAGAATGTAAGAGGAACATATTTTTGAGGAAAGGAAAACATGTATTAACGTTTGATGAGTACAAGAACAGTTTTATTGATAAGGAAACATCTTGTTGCTGAGCTCAATTACAATGTCCATACACTGACACAATTCCATCACAGATCTAAAATTATTCAACATGGTTATAACTACAATCAACAAATTATGCTAAGGCAGTAAGATCACTTGAGAAAACCACTGTGGGCTTGGAAGTCCCTCTGCTTTCCCCAGCTATAGCATCTGACCTCCCAAAAGACAATCCCTCTTTCTTATCTTGCACCACCAGGATAAAATTATTCCCTCTCTCTCTTTATATGTGCACACAAGCATGCACACAAGATCCGAATCTGACCCAGAATTCTTTTGTTCACAGCACTTGCCAATGAGTACCAATTATATGCAACATAAATAAATACTAGCCACATTACAATGTGAATTTCTTTAGAAGGGAATGTTCTGGAATCCTAATGGCTGCATTGTCTTTGTCTCTCTCAGTTTTACCCTTTACATGCAACACTATTGGATATACTCATTGCCTGACTTAAACAAGTAATAATGTCTGTAATTATAGCAGGAATCAGTTAGCTTATAGTTAAGTAAAATCCTGTATGTGAGATGTCAATGTGATCTGTATAATACCAAAAATTTAAACAATGAAAAATAACATCAAACATGAAAATCCATTCATGCTACTCATTAGATTTTAACTATGCTTTAGGGTTGTTAATGTGAAGAAGGGGAAGACACTTCAGCTGACCATGCCTAATGCAGCAAGCATGCAGCAGAATGAAATTCTTTATTTTCTCAGTACTCAATAAAGGAAACAGGAACATTGCCTATTAAGCTATAACACCTTTGATGAAAAGGTTCTTTAGTTCCTAGTCCGTTACTATTGCTCTATCCAGAAAATTTTACTGCAGGTACTACATTGCATAAATAAGCTGACCTGTCAGGTTTTTGGCAATTTATGGGGCTGGTCAGCCTGTACGTTCGTGCAGTTTTTTGTTGCAATGAGATGTAATGGCTTTTCAGCGCACCATAAGCACAGTTGTGACCACAGGCTCACTAGTGTCATTTTGTGTGCAGTAATGAAGCCTGACGAGTGGTCTCCTGCTTGCAGATAGCCGGCTGTTGTCCTAAAAATGCAAACCATTGCCTCAGGCCATGGAATCAGGAACAGGCAAAGGACAGTGGCACAGGCACGGCTCCCCACTGCTCACCCTCCCTTTAGCACACTGTACTTGGATGCAGTAGAATAGTCTTTACCCTTGTACATAAGGACACAATGAGAGAAAGTGATAAAAGCAATTGTATGAAGGCCATGTTGGAAATCGGGTTTTGTGAAGTTGAGCTGAGGTTCAGGGGGGAAAAAAATCCATTGCCAATGCATTTTCTCCTGTGCAGAGTGGGTCCTTTGAACAAAAATACTGATCTCCATCACTATTTCCCTTCCTTTTTTTTTTTTATCTGTATAAATATTTGTGCAGATACGTGCTCGCAGGCTTATTTATATTTATTTATATTTTGAGAATATGTACTTACACCCACACTAGCACACACGTAAACATGTATACATATATACAGAGAGACAGAGCTAGCAGGCACAGCAAATCACAGGAACAAACCTCACTGCTTTTTTTCGCAGCTCATCAATATTCCAGGGCCCAGGAAGGCCAGGCGTGCACGGGGGTTCACACTTCCCACAGCACAGCCGGCCCCATCACAGATCCCCCTCCTTGCTTCACCACCCCAGGGTCGCCAAGAGAACCACTCTGAGCTGCTTAGCACTGTGCTGGGAGACGGCTTGTTTTCTGGAGGAAAATGTAAAATAAGCCTATCCTGAGTCAAAGAACAGTTAGGCCTCATCCTAGGATTGTGTGATTTGTGGTTTAATTAAGCCTCTTTCCACACACCAGCCATCATGGAGCAGGCTGGGTGCTCACAACAGGGGACTGTCTCAATTCTGAAACCTGGAGGGTGGTTTGTTCTTTAGGAGGGCAGGAGCTGATTTTGAGGTTTCCACATGCACACCCAGTGTTTTGTAAACAACTACAGGCAAAGGAGATGGGAGCAGAAGTTACAAATCTGTTTCAGTTATAACCTCGTTGCCATATCCCTTCTCACTGTTTCATAGCTCTTTGGGAGTCATCCTTCCCTGCAAAACTTGTCACGTGGTAGGAGGTGTCTTTGTAAAATGCTGCGTTAGAGGAGAACATGGAGCCCAAGGCTCTCACCCTTGTCTTGGCTAAGACCTTTCCAATCTTTTTCTTCAAAATATTTGTCCCCTCAGCTCACAGGGTGCAGAAAGCTGCAGTTTATATGGGTTTTATGGGCAGGGGTGGAGCTGGGTGGTGCATGAGGCTGAGAAGGGGGGAGGGAAGATAGGGGATTGCTTGCAGGTACAGTTCATCAGCTGCATTTTTGTCTCAATAGTAAGACCCTGGCCCTCAAATATAAAACTTGTAGTGCTTCTTTTCACATTTCTTCACTTCTGAAATAAGAGGAAATATTTGGTGAAGTATTAGGTCTACTGCAAACTAGCAGTTCATCACATTATGTGTCACAAAAATGGCAAAAGCAAAAGCAGCAGTTTCCATTGTCACAGTCAGCAACGTGGCTCATAAGCATCATGTTACATTTGTCTTTATTTCTTAAATGAGTATCTTGATATTGATATTTTTGAAATGTTAAATATAAATCAGAAAACATACAGAATGTACAATGTTGCCTTGGGAACCTTTGCTTCTTTTTTTTTTTTTT
>WAAG01091217.1:18703-34094 GCA_013390105.1 Tichodroma muraria
TCCTGTCTGAAATTTTATGATAGAAACTCAGTAAAGTTAAGGTAGCATTAACTCAATCTTTTGGTATATATAATACAAAATGTTTGAACTTCTGGGACAGCAGCTATTTCTATGGATACAGTATGTTGAACAGACATGGAACAAAGAAAACCAAAACAGTTGGTTCTCTGCTGTCAAGGAAACAAGCTGCTCTTTCTGCTTAAATAACTCTTACTAGAACTAGGAGGGAAAAATCCTCCAAAACCCAAGTTTCTGTACTTAAAAAGAAGGAATCTGACTTTCAGGCCCTGGAATAAATATATTTTCAGATCTTTCAGTAAGGGATGTTGCTATGTTTGCTATAGTTAAATCAATATATCTCCCTGAAAGCCCCTAAGGTTAAGGTTACTCTTAAAGGTGAATACTAACTCATTTTTTGAGAACAGTAGGAGTCCAGAAGGAAAGTGCAAAAACATTCTGCAGTGTTCTGGGCTTTGTTCTGCATGCAGATCACTTAGATTAAATTCTGTTATTTACAGTCATGTAATTCAAATTATTTTTTTTTTTAATTTTTTTTTGTTGTTGTTGTTTTTTGCTCCTTTTCAATTATTAGGAGTTCTGTGGTTTAAAATAATGAAAACCAAACCTGAAATTCATTCACAACCCAAAAATTTTTGTAAGTTTATTTATTTCAGAAGTATTTAAAGGTGTACTGGGTAGAATTACTTCAGCTGATAAACAGGCTAAATGAAGATGCACGTACATGTTCTGTATGGTACTTCCAATGTACAAATAGCATGGGAGAATGCAGATACTTGGAAACATGGCTAAGGTTACATGAAAGAAAGTAACTACAGGAAAAAAAAATACTCCAAGCATTTTTAATATCTTGGCATTACCTCCTGGTGAGTGACATTCTGGTTCTGGTTGGAATAAGCTTCATCTTGAGCTCCTGCACTTCAGTGAAGGACATTGCAAAATACTCAGAGAAGCACAACACCAGAAAATAGGTCTCTTCTAAGAAAGAAGGATATCCTAGGAAAAAGTTTGTGATCTGACAGATACCAGTAAAGCTCACAGCCTTTCTGGACAAAGTAGATCCAAAGCATCCAGCTAGCTTTGAGACACATTTATGAACACAAATCTTTGTTCACAGCACCATTTCTAATTTGAACCAGGAAGCAGAAATGAGGTTGAAGACAAATGATGTATTTAGCTAAAGTTGTCTTTGTTTGTGGGCTACGTAGGCTTTCTCTGGCAGGTTTTGCAATGCCACAGGTGGGCTTAGACATATGATGTCTGAATGCTGAGAGTAGGCTTTCTCTGGCAGGTATTGCAATGCCACAGGTGGGCTTAGACATATGATGTCTGAATGCTGAGTGTCCCCCAGCAATAGGTTCTCTCATGCACAACCTTAGCTCCCAGTAACGGGAAAGGTACNGGCTTTCTCTGGCAGGTTTTGCAATGCCACAGGTGGGCTTAGACATATGATGTCTGAATGCTGAGTGTCCCCCAGCAATAGGTTCTCTCATGCACAACCTTAGCTCCCAGTAACGGGAAAGGTACATTTATTCAGACTTTATCCTCCTGTGAACAGCAATGCTCCTGAGGGTTGGGAGCTGCAAAAGAACCTGACTGTATGAAACAATCCTGAATCTGGAGATAGCATTTGCCTTGGTGGTTAGAATTTGGTCCATTGCATAAAAAATGTTGATTTTGAGGAAAATTGCCATTAAAATCCCTGCTCCTTATAAAAAGTGTCCAGGAGTAAGCCCTTTGCCTAGCTATTCTTTCCATATTACCTTTGTTGGTCTTGTAAGCTAGAAATAGTTTTTAGAGTGTTTTTTTTTATTTTGAGAAGAGGTTGTGAAGCATTTTAAAAACACAGCCCCTAAGAAACTGATAGATTCAAAAAGCAAACCCTGAAATGCCAAAAACCCTGAAATGCTACACACAGCCCCACTAAAGTAAGAATTACTACTGGAGACCTAGTACTCACCCACAGTTAACTTTGTATTGCCTTCTTTTAATAAAATTCTTATAAAACTCTGTATCTTCTTATCTTTGAATTTCCTGGGTTTTCTTACTTTGTTTAGACACTGTTGTAGCAGAAAAGAGGAGTGGGTTTGGGGGGAGGGAAAGGTTTGTACACTTCTGAATATTTGAGCTGTGTTTAATCATTTTCATGTGTGAAATCCTTTATTAAAAAAAAATTCAGTTTATCTGATACTTACTGCTCTTTAGTACAGCACAGCTTGGTAGCACTAGGTACGTCTTGTTGAAAGTATGTCCATAAATATGTCCCTTGCAGCACAGAACAGCTTGTTAACTTGGCAATCCTCAGCAATTTGCTTTGAAAAGTTTGCCTCAGTTTTGATAGTCCAAATGTAGGGCAAAAACTCAAAGTAACTTTTTTAGCTAATTTTACCAATTGACACTTTCCTCCTAGTTTTAACTGCCTGTTTACTAGAACAAGAACTACAACATGTCTTCCTCCATATTCAATTAGCCTTTTTTTCAATGTTTTATTTATTTTTAATAGACTGGGACTATTGGTTTTCTGTTTCTCTAGTGTACAATGTAAAAAAAGATAGGGTCCATTATCTCAAAGAGATATTATCCTATTAACTTAACTTGTACATAAACCTGGTGCCAGTATTATATAGGCAATGGTAATACTATGACTTTGCAATGCTTTCAATCTAAAGAGAATTGTAAAAGTGGACAAATGCTACACATCCCTGTGTCATAGAAAGAATAAATGGAGGACAGACAGGACAAGTAAATTGTCCAGTGCTCAAAGGCTAGAAAGAATCAGTGGCACTCAGAAAAAAATCCAGATTTTTGTGTCCCTGGTGTTGTCAAAAATTTCTACACTCCTTTTTTGGGGGGGAGCAGGAGTGGTTTTTTTTGGTTTGGGGTTGGTTTTGGGGTTCTTTTGGCGAGGGGATTGGTTTGGGGTTTTTGTTGTTATTTCATTAACGCTTTCAGCTATCTTTTTTGGATATCCTTTTTAATGGAAGAATGGAAATAAGATGTCTACATTATTCCTATACTGAATATATTAGGTTGGCTTATTGGAGAAACCCCGAAGTGAAAACTCTTGAGTGTATGTTCTATTTTAACCACATCAGGACTGTGATTGGAGATACCTCAAAGTGGGTTACGATGGTTAACTAAGTGAAAGATAATATCCCTTTGCCATTACTGTCTAGTAGGTCTCATTACTCCTCTGGGCACACTCCTTAGAATAAATTAAAAGGATCCACTGAGAACCATTTTGCTCTGGGTTTTTTATTTTCTAATGATTGCCAAAAGCCATTTGCTAGAATAGTACAGAATGTTTACAGATGCCTTAGGAAGAAAACAGCAGAATGTGGAACTAATTGTGTTTATTCAAGATAATTATGAAGCACAAATGACCATTACTTACAACAAATCCCTTGACAGCTAGAGTTTGACTCATGGGGCCAGGATCAAACTCAGTAAAGAAAAGCCTTAATGTAAAGTTATACTGTCCATATGGACACCACGTACCAGCACTGGCTATTGGAGTTATTGCTCGCCCTGCAGTGCTCCTGTGTCCAGCTAGTGTTCAGAACAGAACAGCCACAGCTGCTAGGAAAGAGGAAAGGCACATGGAGATGGTGAGTACTTCAGAAGGAAATCCTGCTGGGATCAGAAATTCTGAGAAAAGCAACCACAGACCTCTCTGGCAATTAAAGCAGGACTTCATAGGAAAATGAACCATCTTTGCTCCACCAGTGATGGGCATTTAATCTCATCAGAGAATGAGATGCACAAAGCAAATCTAAAGACATGACTATTAATTCCACCATAAAAAACATGCTATACACAATGCATCTGTGTTCATCCCAAAACAGTTTGTTAAGCCATCCCTACACATCCATGTAAAACTGGTTCCCACACTTCATTCTTGAGTAAGAGGACAAGAGGAATCCAGTGCAGTACAGTGTTGGAATTGCATAAAGGTAGATGAAGAAAAATGTTGTGAAAAAATTCATAGTGAAAAAAATTAAGTAAATTGCTAGATTAAGGAAACTAGGCATAATTTGATTTCATATGGGGTTTTTTTTGTTTCTGATTTTGGTTTTTGTTTTGATTTTTTTTTTTTTTAACAGGGCACTGAATTGTGCTTTTTTAATTGATCTAGGGGGTTTGCTCTAATAATGTCCAAATGGGTCAATGCTGTGATTCCAGTTTCATTTGACTTCATTCTTCTGTTGCTGTGGTTGAGTTGTTTTTGCTTTGGACAAAAAACAAGTAGCTATTTAGACTACCAAAAATTTATTAACATTTGGTTCTCATACAGAGAGGTCATTTATATCCTCAACAGTGTGAAAACATAATGCAGGCTGTACTGCTTTTGTTGATCTCATATTTTGGTGACATACAGAAAATCCAAAGCTTAGTAATGTCCAAAAGAAAAAAACAGCAAGTTCTTTACTGACTTTGGCTCTTGCTTGCCCATATGGATGAGGGCACACCTTGGTGAAATCCCAGACCTTAAATCACTGTGAGTTTTGGTTCAATGGTCACTTAACATACTATGCATGTAGCTTATGTTCAATGTTATAAATCAGCATTCAGTGTCAGTTTCAAAATTCCATGAAAAAGGATGAGTGTTAGAACTTGTACACTGACACAGAATTGTTGATGAGGGTTGAAACTTATCAGCAAATACACTGTGACTGAAAAATGCCAGCAGCTCAATGGGACTAGAAACGGCCTCAGCAAACAAGTTGGATCTCAGCAGTCTGGGTCCCTGTTAATCAAGCTCCAGTGTTTCAGTCTTGGTGATTTTTTTCCTGGGAAAGAAAATCTCTACTTAGCTCAGTGTTAATACGTCCAGAAGAAATTGGACTGAGATCTCAAATTAATTGTCAAAAGATTTACAGATGGTTTATCACACCTCCTGTGGTTCTTCAGTTTCAGAAAACTTTTACTGTAACATTTCTGCTGTGATCTTTATTTTTCACATAATGGGTAATTTAGTTATAAGAAGGGGTAATGATTTTAAAAGAACTGGTAACCCTCAGAACGAAATTAAACATGCAACTGTGTCACGCTGAAAGCTTCAGCAGGGTTTGAAAAATTTTCCATGGGTTCCGTTCAATAGCTTTAAACTATGTTTTATTTAGACTCAGACCTACTTTCTTGCATTGACTTCAGTACAGTCAGGTCAGACTGGGGGGTCAGTCCCTCACAGTGACAGGACTTTTCTCATCTGTTAAAAGGACCAGCCTGTGCTGAGTTCACCAGTTTCCCAAACCACATTTTTAGCCAGAAGTAAGCCTTGCCTTTGCACTATGGGGATACTGATTTCTTCTACCACTGCTGTTAATGGTACAGGTTAAAGCGATGTGCAAGAGAAAGAAAAGGTGAAGGAGAATGAAAATAGCATCCTAGGGGGAGCAGTTTTTACCAGGAAGAGGTCCTTGAATCTCTTGTCCAGCGCACATGGGCAAGGAAAAGAAGGAGAATTAATTTTATGGGAGTTGCAAAATAATAACAGCAACAGAAGTTAATAGTCAACTTCTTTTTTAAATAGGCTTGTCAAAGTCTCCCAAGCAATACATGGGACCTCTTAGCAAAGAGAAAGCACAGCCTGGTGAACTTGACCTCCAATCCCACATTTGAGTGACTGGTTTCTCAGATGCAGTTTCTGCAAATGGCTTCTAGTGATGCCGGTCATCTGGGCAGAACTGGAGAGAAAAGGACTTCTGCTTGCCTTCCCTTCCTCGACAGTTGTGCCCCATAAGGGTTGAGGAGCTGCCCACCAGCTCCCAGCCACTGTGAGCACCCTGCTCTCCTCTCAGCCACCAGCTGATCCTCCAACAAGCCACCAAGGTGAGAGTTCACTGACAGAGGTGGATGAGGTTAAAGATAATAGGAATCTAAACATCCATAGGGAGTCCAGCTCATGTACAAAGTTATAATTACATAAGCCATTACCATGGTATGGCTGAAAAGAAACTGCTGTGAGCAGGGGTAGAAAACATCTACAAAGACAGGCTTAAGAATCAAGAATGGAAAAATATCAGACATTCTCCAGTGGATGCACCGTGGCTTTAGCTAGGCTATAAAATGAAGATTGTTTGGTAATTCAAGTAGGAACCTGTTAAATGGATAACCTTGTTGCAACAAATTTTAATTTTTTGAACAGGTCTGTTCTTTCAACAGGTATTGATTCAAGCAGCCTCAGCTATTTTTATCAAATGCATTTTAGAGGCACAGGAAATGCCACTGAGGATTTAAACCCCCAGTAAGCTACACAGAGGCAGTGTTTGTAATACACTGCTTGCTGCTTTCATAAGCTGGACAAACCTCATACATTATGGGCCAAATTATGCCCTTGGATGAGTATGCCTGATTCCCACTGCTGTCAATGTGTCTGTCATAGAAATCTGTGGGAGACCAGCTTGTGCATCCAAAGAGGAATCTGGCCTAAAACCTATTGTGCTCATATTCCTTGTTACTTAGATATTTCTCGTGTCTGCTTGACTTACTGTCTTCTTAATTTAGGTTAAATGACTGCATTTAAAAAGAATCTTCCAAAAAGAAAAAAAAAAAAAAAGATAAAAGACCTCTAGTTCTAAAGTATTTTGATTTATGTGTGACTATAATTAATGGGTGTTCTTTATCCAAGGTTTCCTTGAAAATCACTATATAAATGCGTTTACAGAAATGTAGTGTTGCTGCAGCCTTTTGAGTTTTTGACAGGCCTGGCTGATCTCCTCTAAGAGCAAGAAAACATGGCCATTTCCCCACAAGTTTTATTCTGCCAAACCTCAGCTGCCCATCAGTTGCTGAAAGAATGCCTGAAAAGAGACATTCAGTAAACATTCTGCTGCCTCTGTGACTCAGGAGCATGCCCTCTCTTCACTCAGGTAAAGGAGTCTGGGAGTAGAGAGAAGCCATTTGCAAATATGTAATACCAGGGAAAGCCAATTTAGCAGTGTAGCCCCCATGAAAATCAAATTGAACATGTTTTGTGCATTCCTGATGGGTACTATTGGGGGAATGTGGATCTGAGGCTGCAGGGGTGACAAAAGGAAGCATAGCACAAAGGGCCAGCTCATCTGGGAAGTACTCCCACTGGCCCCTCTGGTTGTCTCCTGGTGCCCTGGTCACCTCTCTGAGCTGGATACCAGGCTCAAGATTTACTCCTTTCTGCATGGCTGCTTTGAATTCATTTTATTCCTAGGCAGCTAGTTGGAGTAGGAAATTTATACATGCATTCAGCATTGTCATAGTCATATCTTGCCTGGGGGCATATTGATCCTTGTTACCATATTGACTTGATGCTTCTACATCTGCCAGCAATAGGTCTACACATTTTTTTTATATGAAGATTGCACATTTTCCTTTCCCTGCCCCAAATCTCCTTCCACACAGTCTCCTTTTATTAAGGTAAAACAGTTGTGGATTTTTTTTTCTTCAGTGCAGCTTTTAGAATGTGTCTGTGTTTACTCAGGTAAAGGTTTAGCAATTGCGGTTTAGCCGGCAGCTAAACCCCGTGCAGCTGCTCACTCAGTCCCCCTACAGTGGGATGGGGGAGAGAATCAGAAGACTTCAAGTGAGAAAACTTGTGGGTTGTGATAAACACAGTTTAACAGGTAAAGCAAGAGCTGCATGCACACAAGCAAAGGAAAACTAGGAATTCATTCACCACTTCCCGTGGGCAGGCAGGTGTTCAACTATTCCCAGGAAAGCAGGGCTTCATCACACGTAATGGTGACTTGGGAAGGCAAACCCTATCGGCCCGAATGTCCCCCAGTTCCTTCTTCTACCCCCATGTCAATATACGGAGTGTGACACCATATGCTATGGAATATCCCTGTGGTCAGCTGGGGACAGCTGTCCTGGCTGTGTCCCTTCCCAGCTCCTTGTGCACCCCCGGCCCCCTCACTGGTGGATGGGGTGAGAAGCTGAAAAGGCCTCAACCCTGTGAAAGCACTGATCAATAATAACAGAAACACCCCTGAATTATCAGCCCTGTTTCAGCACAAATGAAAACATAGCCACATACTAGCTACTATGACAAAAATTAACTCTATGCTGTCCAAAATCAGCACAGCAGTGATGACTTTAACGAAAAGAAGCAATAAAACAAATTGTTGGAAACTGATTTGCAACAGAATTTCTTTCCAAATTATAAACGCACAGAAACCATTCTATGTATTTTCTTTCCAGAGTGAATGAAACAAAACAAAGTGGAAATTACCTGTTCATTTATAATTAACTGAAGACTGAGGGAGCAGTAGCAAGATGGTCCTTACAACTGTGTGCTGGTGTGCTTGGAGCAGCATATTTGCCACCACAAGCAATTTCCTCTTTTCACTCATGTACTCCATACAGTTTCAACTATTAAAGGTCACTAACCAAAAGCAGCTGTTAAAGTGGGTCCAAAGTAGTTTTTGCTTAACTTTTAGCATTTACTTAACTGATTACTAGTTACAAATCTGACACACAGCAGACATAACAGTGCTCTCAAGGAGATTAAAGGATTAGTCACTCACTAGCTTAATCAGATTAATAGAGATTTTGAACACAATATATAATTCTATCCACAGAGGGGATACATGATAGCCACATGCTAGCCTAATTTGGGGAGGGATACCAGGGATGGACAGACCCAGACAAAAGAGTTAGAAAAAATTGCTAGTTATCACTGGGATTTTTCTACGTACGGGCTTGTAAAACCGCATAGAGACCTTATATGTTCTAGTGGAATTACAAATTCACAAAATACAGCATTATCATCAGTGAGTAGCCTATGCAATACTGCAAGAAGAATGACATAATGCCCTGATATAAGCTTGAGATATTGGTATACAGTAAACATATGCGTGTGTTTCTACTTAAAAATTTTATATTTGAAATCTTGTTTCGAATTTGCAGAGAGTTTTTTTTTTGGTTTGGTTTGGGTTGGGTTGGGTTGGGGTTTTTGTCTGTCTTTTGATGCCACAGCATCTGGGATCTGAACCACAAAGTGTGGGGAACAGCTCTGTAAAATATTAAAAGCTTTGCAGCAAAATTGGAAATTTGATACAGTAAATTAATCAGAAGTAGGAAGAAAAAAAGGATTTGCTGTCATCTGTGAGAGCTGCCAAAGCTAGTATTTAAACATGGCTTTACCTGTAGAGAAGTCTACTATTTTTTAAGAAAACATGCATTTCTCTTCCACGTGGTTTGAATAAAGGGAAAAGTAGGGTGGAATCTCTGCATGTTGAAACTGAGGTTTTCCTGTAGTAGAAGTTACTCGACAACTGTAGTATTTCTATGAACAATTTATTGGCAGAAATCATAGAAAGCATTTATGTCATCCCTGTTTTTACATATAAAGAGAAAAAGTGAAGGATAATCAGTGTAAGAGACGCTATCTTCATCTATCACCCTCTTCTTTCTAAGCCATTATTTTTCATTTTCCTGATTTTTTTACCCATTTCTGGGATAGTGACCTTAACAAGTTCCCGAAGCATTTTGGAAGGTGTCAGTCTCGTGTCTGAATCTTATTTCCCTGACATCCAGTCTTCAGAAAAGAAGCACTTTTAAGAAAGAAACAAACAAATTAATCTCCATGTGCTTCAGGAAAGACACTGTAGCTGGAAGTAGGCCAGGTTTTCACTCTGAAGGATGCTCTGTGCTTGGCAAAGCCCAGAAATGTGTGTCTGCAATGGTTCTTCTGCTAAGATTTTGAGATTTAATAATTACAGCTCTTTAAAGGAGGAACTGCAGCTTAGTGGGAACATAGCAGCTAGCAAGGAAAAAAAAAAAAAAAACCCAAAAAAAAGCAAAGAAACCCAAAAAAACCCAACACGTTAGCAGCAATTAAGTGTTTGTTATGCAGGAGCTGCAAAAGCAAAACGGAACTCTCGGAGAGGAGCGCTCAAACTGTGCAATCTGGCAGCCGGTAGCCGAGGTCATGCGAGCGGTGCACGCATTAAACGAGTCGAGGTGAGCGTCTGCGCGGCTGCCGGCTGCTCCCCGCTCGCTCGGCAAGGAGGGACTCCAGGATAGCTCTTCGCCGAGAGGACCCAACAAATCTGTTGACAGCGGTCCGCTGATAGGCTCAGCGTTTGCCATCGCCTCTGCCGTGGCTGCGCTGCTCCCGACCCCACGGGCCCGAGCGCCGGCGCAGCTCCCTGCCCGCAGCCGGTTCCTCTTCCCCCAGCTCCGACAGCCGGATTTCAGCCACGCAACCCGTGGCAACCAGAATCCCATCACTGCTCTCCGACAGGAGAAACACAGACACAAACACAAAGCTGCCTTTGGAAAAACAGCGATCGCCAGCTCAGGCCTTGCTTTAGAGAGAGAACGCGCTGAATTAAAAATGTGCCAAGAACAACCAGGATGGCATTGCTTTATTTTCACAAAAAAGTCTCTCCTAATTGCACATTAACTGTCTTTTCGCGAACAAACTTGTTTCCACCTAGCGCTGACAGTCGCAGGAGCCCGTGTGTGTGTGTGTGTGTGTGTGTGTGTGTGCCGGGGGAAGGGGCGGGGGGGAGCTGCTTTGTGGCACTGTCTGTACGTCTCGTGCCTGCGCTGATGGAATTATTGTTTATTTTTTTAATTTTCAGAGGTAGGCTGATGACAGCTGAAGAAGACTGTATTTGCTGAAGAGCAGCATGATGGTAGAGAGGAGCGGAGCTCCTGAGGGAGATCTAATGGTGCCTCTCCTTCCTGCACAGAGATAAAGACTTATAATAAGCGTGTATGTTCACCATCTGGCTCTGTGCATGTGGTCCTTATGGAGGCGAAAGCAGCACAATCTGTAAATGATCAGGAGCCATCGCACTCTCTCCAGAGAATCCACGATGCAATCAAGGTGACAGATGGCATGGCCGCTGCTGTGGCCTCATGGAGAAGATCAAAATCACCTTCAATAAACTCTGACTGAAATGGGCATGAGCACCTCAAAAAAGTCAGTTTGTCAGTCAAACTGCGACAGCAAGCTGCATTGGGGAAACATAGCAGCCAGCTCTCTGTTTTCAATCGTTTCCGTCTGACTGAGCCTGAACTATGATCTTTCTCAAATTGTCCTTTCTGTTTAGCTGAAGCAGGCCAGCAAATTGCCAGATTCATAGCTTTATTGAAGGAAATTGAAAACATGATGTCCTCAATTCAAGGGACAAACAGCTGGCAGGTGCTTGGACACCCAAGCACATAAAATGGACCCCTAGTCTTTTGGACAAGTTTGTCCAACTTTTGTCAGAGTAAATATAGATATATAATAAAATAGATATAATAAAATCCCAATTTAGGCAGGGTTTATCAGGCATTAGCTGACAGCAATTATATGGCTGCAAATGGACCTTGTGCTATGTATTAAATGCTGGGTTTTCCCATTTATGCTAAAAATTCCACATCTACTGCTAATTATAGCGATCCTTGTTTCTCTGGTTTTGTATGAATATCTGACTACAACATTTTTGCCACGACTGCCATCAAGTATAGGCATTTTAGGACCCAATCCTGCAAGGTTATCAACATGCATGACAAGGCGGCTCAGCACCTTAAAGGATCAACCTGCCCAGGTCAGACTCTCCACAGTACTCTGTCCCTCCCTGGCCACCACCCACACCACTAGCAGCCCCAAATGCCCTGTTTCCACTCTTGTGCAAGCAGGGTGGTACCCATCAGGTGTTTTCTGTCCTTTGTCCTACTGCATGAGTAGCCAAGGGTCTTAGATGAGCTTCCCTGAAACTAGTGGTGAGGAAACATATCTATTCCTTTTTTTTTTTGTAATTCTTTAAACTTTTTTATACTTATTTTTTATGGTGTCCTTGGCTTGATCAACTCCCTTCGTTGTTTTTTTTTTTAAGGGAAGGTAAAATAATGTGCTCGTTGCTGTTTTCAAGCCTGCACACGGGGGCTTCGAGGCTGAAGCTTTATTGCCAGGCTGAAGCAAGGAGGACACGCTGAGAGGAGACAGAGGACGGGCAGCCTTCCTCCCGCCCGCGGGATCCTGCCCCAAGATCTTCCTGGCCTGCTTTGGTTCAAGAAGTGGATCGACGTCTGCGTCCCCGCTCTGTGTGGCAGATGGTCACTGTCTTTCTCGGTTTGCTCGCTTGCATGTTTGGTTTTCTACCACCACATTTTAAAACGTCCCTATCGCCCTTAGCCTTTCCAGCTACTCATTCTTATCTTCATTACTAGTGAAATATTCTAGAAAGTCTTTTGGCCTGGTTCAAAGCCTTTCAACAACAGCGAGTCTTTTCAACAACTTCACTATGTTTGAGTAAGTCCTTGGCACACATTTCTCTGTCAAACAGAGCACTATCAAAGGCAATTCTTAAAAAATCTTGGTTTTTTGATTCAATGTGGAGCATGGGTCATGTTTTGAACTCCAGGTTTCTGTTCCATCTGACTAATTTTGCACATATAGCTGACCGTCCTGTCTTGCACATTTTATGCTTGCAAAACAAATAAATAGGTTGGCCTTGTACCTCTGTTCCTCTTTACGAATATGACTTTGCATGCATGGGAGAAGAGATATGCTCCCTCGAACACAGGTGCCAAGAGACTGTGACAGAAATGGTCCAGTGTAAGGCTATTGTTTTGACCAGGCAAAATCATATTTTGCTGCTCCAGCGCTCTGGAAGTTGGTTAAAGAGATAGTGGTAAACCTTAATCTGACCAAGAGGTGCTGTTAGGAGAATAAGGAGGGAGTTTATCTCTAAAACTCCTCAGGGTTTCTGCTGCCTCTGTTGAGAAGTTTGATTTGGGATTACAAGGTGTTGCTCTGCTTTTTCCTGCTGGGTGGTAATAGGGAGCACAACAGGTATATTAACAACCTCTCCTAGAACTGAAGAACTGCACAGACATTTCCTATGGTACAGTTCCCAAAACAGAGCAATACAACAGAATAAAAAGAATAAATATAATATTATAAGCCTGAGGTTCTTGTGTAGACCTTGCCAAAACATCTGAATACCTGATATCTTTTTTATGGCAACCAACCACAGACATTTAAGCATTTGGACACTAAGATTTTGGAACTCAAGTATTATGAAAAATTAATGCACTTGGCCCAATAAATACCTATCTGGGACCTCTCTAAACTGTAGCTAAACCCTGGTAGCTTTCTGTCTTGGGCTACCTCCTCTCTCTGTTTTATTTTCTGTTTGTTTCCCATGCTGATTACAGAGAGTAGCAGGGAAGTCTGCTTTGCTCTTGTGGTAGAGAGGGCAAAGACCAGATCAGGTGGTTTAGTTGACAAGCCCCAGTCTACAGCTACACTTTGGAGACCCCTTGTTCCAGAGTTTGTTTTCCCCTACCATGTTCTCCAGCAGGTCTCTACAAGGACTCTATCTCCTGCTGGAGAAGAGGCTTGAATTACTTCCTGTGTGTGAAGATGAATGTGAAATAATCTTCAGAGACTGGTTTGAGTATAACAAATGGTTGTATTTCTTTTTTACTGGGTAAAAATGCACGACACATAATGCATGGTGCATTTCAATACACATATGCATTAGATCAATGGAAAAAAAGCCTGACCCAATAGAAATTTGCCACTGCATGGCTGAAAAATTTGGAGGTCTTTCCCCAACAGAGGGAAGTTTCACTTAATGCATAGAAATTTGATGTCATATATTATGAGGAGGAAAAAAGGATAGGTTTCTAGATAATTGAATGAAGTGAAGGGAAATTTAGGGCCAGAAATGCTTTTGTCCTTGAATGTTCTTTCATTGTACTCTAAATAGGGACTCTGTGTCATGGACCTGTGAATACAAAGACTGCTTTTAAATCTCTGCTTCTTGCATGACTGACACTTAGAATTCAGTACCATCTTTCAAGGCATTCTTTGTGCACATTTATTTCAAAATAATGTATTGGACCTGTAAAACCTTATTCGAATATTTTTGATACAATTACACTTCCATATTCTGTGAGTAACATTTAAGTTGATTGTTCCTCGTTTTAGCATGACCTTATACCACAACAGCATAAACACAGTGGAAGTCAATGTCTGAAATGAAACAGCTTTTATACTGGGTATTTTGTTACGTATTGATGGAAGGGATAGTTGATTGTAAAAGGAAAGTGTTTTGTTTTCTGGAAGTAAAATACAGAATTTGGAGCCTAGCAACGTTGCCTGGGGAACATTTAATAATATTGCCATGCCTGCCACATACCAGGGAAATGAACCTCCTGTGATGCTTAGAAACCTGGGATCACTCCTTACCCTCCTTTTGTTTGCTGGCTTCATCTCTTTGACCCTCATTCTAGTTAGAAAACCATATTGCCTCAATCTTTTTCACAAATCATTTAAAACGGAATGAAATCAGGAGAAGGGGAATATCAGCATAGAACAACCCACTCTCAGGAGCGGAGTCTCTTCCATTGCCAGTTCAGGGCAATTTCCATTCCATTTCCCTGGACAGCTTTATGGGGAAATAGGATGTTCTACTTCCATAGTTATCATTGCAGCAAAGGCAATGAAACACCCCCTTAAGAGGAGGTCAACAGAGTCCAGTATCAAGAGCAGGAGGTTTCAATGGAGAAGAGAGGGGGAGAAAATTGAAATAAAGGATTGATTTTGAACAATGCCTGTGCTTCATAGATATGACTGTCTTTCATTTAATGAAGGTACCTCATAGAAGGGAAAAAATAAGTCATAAACACAGCAGATATCTTTTGCATGTGAAATAGCACAAATTTCCTGCATTCCTCTGAACAGTTATGGCCAGGAAAGGGCCATAAAATCATAATTTTATATCAAATCATAGTGTTGATTCAAGAAATCATAGAAAAAATCAGTCAAGAAGTCATAATGTTCTACTGTCAATTTTTCTTTCAAAATTTATGGGGCACTTTGCATAGTCTGAGTGGTGAATACACTTGTTATCAGCAGTTTGAACTGAAATATAGATTAAATCAAACTAGTATGGAGTGTCCATTTGGAAGTGTTTGTGTGCGTTTATTAAGAATGCAAAAGTTGATATGGGCAAAAAGTTGATATTGCAAAAAGCAATATTTTTTTTAGCTTTGTGGACACAGAATTATCATCACAAAAAGTAGACAGATACATTTGTGGATGGTATTAGATAGCTGCAAAAACCATACCCCTATTTAAAAAGGTCCATTTACACAGTGGTCCCTGGTTTCTAATTGTTATTTGAGCAGAAAATGCTGAACTTTCTCCTATGATTGGAGAAAATTAGTGAACTGGAATGGTCTAGCTAAAATCAGAAACCAGGAGCTGAAAATATTCTGAATGATGGCAGTATATTTTATGTTATGAATGTACCACAGAGCCCTTGGTACTTGTGTTACTATTTTAACAGCAGCAGCTACGTCTGGGTGCTGTGTAGGGTCTGCTCCTACATACCTGCAGCTCCACCAGAGCCACAGAATGGAAGCCTGGTAAGAGGATATGCAT
>WAAG01091223.1:0-13322 GCA_013390105.1 Tichodroma muraria
TTTATATGTGTGCATATATATATGTGTCATTTTTCTGTGTGTACCAACAAAGTCACAAGGAGAAGCCCAAGGGCGTGGGGAGATTGTTAAAGGCTTTAGGAGGGGAGGTGTTACTCTCTTCTGTCCTCCCAGCTGTACAGAATGAAATCTGTATCAGAAGAAACAGGTGGAAGCAGTTTATCCATATCTGGCTCTGAGAGTGGTGTCACTGGCAAAATTTCGTGGGTTTGGACCATGGGGTGGTCTGTACAACACCAGGCCTGTTGTGCCCAGCAGGATTCACCTTTATCAATGGAGGAGAATAACGTTTTTCCCTGTAAGTTGGTGGGATCGATCAAAAGAGCATCACTGCATTATTCCATAGGTTATTAAGGAAAATCTCTGGATCCTTACCTTTATAGGCAACTTCAGCTTCCCAGCTGCTAACTGGGACTATCATACAACAGACTGAAAACAGCTCCAGGAAATTCAGGTAACACTGAGCTGGCAGCCAATCCCTAGCTGTGCTCCCCAGGCTCAATGTTAATTAGCAAATGATGATAGATTAGAAGGACCCATTAATTCCCCTGGGGTAAAGAGACCATTACAGAGAGATCTTGATGGATTAGTGCACTTAAGAAATCACAAACCAAATGAAATCTAACAAGGACAAGCACTGGATTCTGCTCTTAAAATGCTGCAATTCTGGATATATGTCCAAAGTGGGGGACAAGTCCCCCTCACCAAGAGGCTTGTCAAAAACTGGAACATGCTTGGAGGTGGAAGCTGCATTGGGTTTGCCTGGAAGAGTTTTGGGGTTTTTTCCACAGTAGCTGGTACAGCGCTGCTTTGCAGATTTGAGACCAAAACAGTGTTGACAAGAGAAAATGTTTTACTGTTGCTGAGCAGCACTTGCAGAGCATCAAGGCCTTCTGTTTCTCATTCTGCACCTGCGAGTAAAGGCGGGGGTGGGTGGCTTTGTTTAGATGGTGAAGAAATAGATGCTGATAAGATCATGATTACCTTTCCATCAGGTGTCCTGTCCTGCTGTAAGAGCAATCAGGGAGGGTTCCTTTTGATATTTCTCGGATGAAAATCAAGTGCAAATGCTGCAATAGTGTATCTGAGAACACCTCACAGATAAGTGTCTCTGCAGAAGAGGGGGTAGAAAAGAAAGAAAGGGGGAAATCGTGGAAGCTTTCTCTGCCCTGGTTTTTTTCAGCTGTCAGGCGAAGCCTCCCTGGAACAGGCTTCTCCTCCATTTTCTGCCTCCTGAACACATGGCATGTGTTAGGGCTCTCAGCACGTGTTCAGCCCCTATAGAAATTTTTCACCCCATGTCAGAAAATGGATTCATAGCATATGTTGAGGCATAAATGAAAATCAAATTGGTGCCTCTCTTCAGGGTATGGTTTGTAAGACAACATTTGTCCTGCCACAGTCCTGAGTGGCCCAAGCTCCCCCTCTGCCTGGCCTGTAGAAGCCAACTCTTGCTCCCACACAGGCCTGAGGCTGAAATCCACTTTTTTTGGATGGTTCGTCTTTTGTTGTGCGGTACAAACATGCAGAAGTGACCCCTGCCAGAAGATGCCCATGATTTCCATTGCAGAGTTTGATACAGCCATGGAAAAAGCACATTTACCTTAAAAAGCTGTCAGCACCCTGGATGACCACAAGGCCATCCAAGAAGGAGAATGTCTCTTGGGGTTCTCCATTCTAGCTGAGAGACTTAACTATTTCCAGCCATGTATATAAGCCATTGAAGAGAGGGAGATGAATATCCATTTTTTGCCTGCAAAAAGAGGAGTACAACCCTGCTGGGTTCCAGGAAGGCTCGGTGGTGTGGGGCCATGTGAGTAGAGGCCTCAGTGAATTAATTGAGAAGCACGTGTGCAGCAACAGATCTTACCCTCTGCTGTTCTCTCTCAAAAAGTGTGATGGGACATCACTGTAGTTTGATTCCTGTAGGCACAGCCTCCCTCAAAGCATTTATCTCTCATTGACATCCCTTGGATCTCTTCTGGAATCAACTCACAGGTTCCCATCTTACTGGTCTGAGGTTCAAAAAAACTGCTCCAGAGGCTGTTGGCCCCCATGGCAGAAGTCCCAGTGGCTGTGGCAGTAATGCTGCCAAACTGTCTTCAGATGCTGGCACACTTGCCAAGCTTGGGGTGATGCCTCTCATGCCTGGGACTATACTGGTTTGTTTTCCACCAGCATGCAAGCATGGCATCTGAAAGAGCTGCCTGTTTACAGTTGTTACAGAGCACTGTCTTTATTTGAACAACTCTGTGTAAGCATTAGCTGGGCCATCCCTTCAGGCAGATGGCCATGTCCTCATAAATACTGGATTTTGCCTGACATGCAAATTTCCTGGTTTACAGACCCCACTTCAGTGCAGGCTCTGGGAGGGAGATAATTCACATTTTCAGCAGCTAAAGTGTCTGGGCTGATCTCTCAGTGGGAAGAGCCAAATCAGCAGCAGCACCAGCAGGTCACACCTGTGTTACCACTGTGGCAGGGGCAAACTGCAATGATTCTGGCTATTTGCAAAGGTTTGAACCGAAATTCAGAGCCCAGCTTCCCCACAAGGTTGTGATAGAGATGAGAGAGTGGAAAAAAAAAAAAAAATCCATTAAAACTTACCACTGTAGCCACAGGATAGTGCTTCCAATAAATACACGGCTCAGCTCTTCCATAGCCTTCCCATCTGCCACGAGTTACAGACTTCCAAGTGAAATTGTGACAGCTTCACCTGCAGGGGAAGAGGTTCTGCACCTGCCCTTGCTGCCCCAGGCACAGCCAGCCTCCCTCTGCTGCCCCTGGAGATCGCTGCCCCCGACCGAGCACCAGCCGCTGAACGGGATGCAGCCAATCCTGCTGGGGCTGTCACCCCGCTGGACAAAACCCAGTGCCACAGGCTGGGGGAAACCTGCCTTAGCCAGGAGCTGCTCGTGGGACTGGGGCCTCTTCACGTGGTGCCCCTTACCCAGCATCCCCCCAAACTGTGGTTGTGCTAGTGCTTGGTGACAGTACCACAGACGCAATTAGGTTGGAAAAGACCTCTGACATCATCAAGCCCAAACTAAACCCACCAAGCCAGAAACCACCTTCATACTTTTAGTTTCCTTTAGTACATTGCTTGCCTTCCCTCTTGCTCCTAGGAAAGGTCACAGTATCACAGAATATTCCAAGTTGGAAGGGACCCACAAGAATCATCGGAGCCTACAAGGGGGTCTTTCCAAAACAGGTGCATCACCCATGCAAGGATCTCCCATCCTACTCTTGCTCCCAACCAGAAACTGATCTGGTAAGTCAGATGATGGGGACAACAAATCCCAGCCTGAAGGCTCCTCTCTATGATAGTCCCACAGCAAGTAGGCTGTGGAGCAGAACTGTCTTGGATCTCTTTTTTAAGATGTATTCTATGCAAGGCAAGTTGGTGCACCCGATCCATCTGCTGATTCCAGGGCACCAGATCCAGAGGGGCCACGTGTGGGTGGCTCCCTGCCCTTCCTCAGCCAGTGCTGCAGCCCTGACCTGAGCTGGCATTTCTGACTGACCAGCAGAGACCAGGATTCTCCAGAGGCATCCTTGGAGCAGGATGCAAGAGGAGCATACTTGGACCAGGCCTTCCTGCTTTGTTGGGACAGGTGCTGGTTAAAGGTGAACATCAGGGCTCCTGCTGTCCCAGCACCAGAGAGTTGGGTCTCCTCCTTGGGCAGTGGCAGTGCTGGCAGCCAGTGGCAGTGTGGCTCACCAGATCCCACTCAGGGCTACCACCACAGGCAGGATCCAAACCCAGTGGCAGACACGTGCTGGGATGATAACCCCGGTGACCACCTACAGGTTTTGGGGATCCCACTTGGGATTTGAGTGCAAAATGCCAGTTTTAAAACACACCAGAGGTGGTACAGCCCTTCTCAGACCCTGACACAGGGCCATGTGCCTACACTGGAGTCACAGAGCTGTCACTTGCCCTCCCCTTTCCCATGCTCTTACCAGCTCTTCGGGACGTAACCAAAACCACCACCTTAAGGACTGGCACAGTATTTTGTGACATTTCACTTCCTGTTTTGTGGTCACTAGCAACACTGATATGAAAAAAAATAATAATGAAACTTAGCAATTATATAGCTCTTTATATTTTGAAATCTCTGTACAAACATTACTTAAACAAAGCAAGGTAGTATGCAAAACAGTCATTGCTCAAAATAACAACCAAGGGATTGTGCTTCAGCAGTGACAGCAGGAGAAGGACAAGAATGCTGGAAGGAAAGCGACAAACCAGAGGTATGATGAGGCCTCCTCTTCAAATTTGGGGTTATGAATGGAGAAAGTGTCAAGGACAGTATCTGAGAGTGTTCTTTAATAACTTTACACCAGGTAGGTAAAGCCGATGTATTTGCACTATCACAGAGGGAGACTGGGGAAGAGCAACTGCTTAATGCAAATAATGTACAGCAGTATTATACATACATATGTATAAATACATATTCACACACACACATTGGATCTTAAACTTGTTGAGGACATCCCAGCCAAACTGCAACAAAAATGATACTGGTATGATAGTGATGAAGATAAAAACATAAAAACACAGCAGTGACACCAACTGTGGATCTTTCCCTCCAGAGAACAGGTATTACTTAACCTGTTCCATCTGCTGAGACTGGCTGCAAACACAGCTCTCAATTCCTCTTTCCTGCAATGACTGAAAGAAAACAAAACACAACTACCCACAAAACTCATTCCTGCAAACACAAATGCTGTTGGTGCAATTAACTGCCCTTTCATTAACGGGTACAGTCGGACAGGCCTTTGGCTGAAAGGTTCTGAAAAACACGGTACACGTTGACATGATCCAACAGGAACGTGTGCCCTCCCTGGTCCCCACAGCCCTGCCAGATCCAGGATTCCAGCCCCAGCTCAGCTCCTGCAGCCCCCCTGATGACTGGTCTTCATCATGCCCAGCTAGACAGAAACTATGGAAAAAGCAGTTTTATTGGAAGCACCGTATGGGCTCGGGCACGTGATGCCAGGGGATGCACTGAGGGGAAACTGCCAGAGTTCATCCCCCCAGGTGTGTTTTAGGGGCAAACATCTGCCTAGGGATGAACCACCCCCCATCCCCCAGCTCCAAACATCAAGCCTGCCTGCCCAGCAGCCCACAGAACTTTCCTCCCATGGGGAATCAACCCGGAATTGCTGCAAACACTCCAGCTGTTTGCGTAAAGGAAGAGCAGCAAGCCCAATGAACCTCAAAAGCCTCAGATGTACACACATAGCTGGTACATTTGAGCTGAGCTGTGACATTTCTGGGAAAAGCGGTGTCTGGGAGCACCTGCTGCCAGGTGGGCAATTCCTTTGGTCCATGCTCCCTGTGCCTGCAGCCCAAGGGCCTCTCTAACAAAATCCCCATCCCCACGCCATCATTTCCACATCAGAAACCAGCAATTTCCATTTCTCTGTCCTCCTCCTGCTTCCATCAGATGCTGACTCAGCATGAGCTTTAGCACATCCATCCCACTGAGCCACCAGAACAGGGATCAAAGCCCAGGAAACTTCTCCCTTCCAGCCCTGTGGCACGAATTTCAGCACCCCTTCTAAAATCCCCCCTTGTGCTCTTATCAAAACCTCTGTGCCTCCACTAGCTCCAGCCCCAGGATAAACATTACCTCCTCTCCCAACAGGAGCACACAAAGTGAAGGTGGAAACATTTAAGCTCAACTGAAAACACTTGGTAATAGAAAATAAATAAACAAATGGATAAAGAAACCCAACAAAGACCACGCAGTGATTCTGAGACAGAACAGTTATATTTTACACATTTTATTTCTGTGGGGTACTAGGTTTTAAGTAACATGAGACATTTTTGTTCTGACTCTATACCTGAATTGCAACTCTCCTTCCTTTTCAATAAACTTTGGGATCATTTTCACAGTGGACAGTTAATGATGATGAAATTGGAAAGAATTCAAAGTGCAGCTTCTCTGCAAGCATGAGCCTTCCAAGCATTAATTTAAGGAATGGAAATAAAACTATTTTAAAAAACACTGATATCTAAAAACCCAACATTTTAATTATGCGGTGACCATGACTAAGCAGTTCTTAGAACACGTTCTCAATTCTCGGCTGGTAATTTTTTTAAAACCACAGCTTGGTTTCCCCAAAGGCAGCACTACTCCATGACACAGGCTCTGCCTCATGCTCCCAAACACTCTGAACCAACAGCTTTAATTTGTGCACATTTGCACTGAGAGCACAGTGAGTTTTGGGGCTTCCCTTGGCTACACGCACTCTTGGCCATCACAACATCATGGAATGGTTTGGGTTGGAAGGACCTTAAAGCTCACCCAGTTGCAGCCCACTGCCATGGATAGGGACATCTTTCGCTATCCCAGGTTGCTCCAAGCCCCATCTAATCTGGCCTTGAACACTTCCAGGAACGGAGCAGCCACATCTTTTCTGGGCACCCTGTGCCAGAGTTTCACCATCCTCCCAGAGCCAAAATTCTTCCCAATATCCAGACAAAATCCAACCTGCGTTAGTTCGTAGCCATGCCTCTTGTCCTGACACTCCAGGCACTCCCCAGCTCTCCTAGAGCCCCTCTAGGCACTGGAAGGGGCTCCAAGGTCTCCCCAGAGCCTTCTCTTTTGGTGAACAGCTGCAGGTCTCCCAGCCTGTCTTCAGAACTGGACTGATGAAATGCAACACAGTTCCCTGATGCCGAGCCTTCCAGCTGCTGGTTCTTGCAGATTTAGAGGAACCGCACACAAAAACCTTCTACTCCGGAGCTCCCTGTGGAGTAACCAGCCCTGAAAAGATTTCTCCAAGACAAGGAGAAAATGAGACTTGCCAGCTGTACAGAAACCCCACTGCTGTAAATCCCTAAGACAGCAGAGTCACTTGTTCCCATCACCAGCTGTTCCAGGGGGAGAGCCAGCTGGACATCCCCACTGCCAACAAGCTCCCACACAACAGCACTCACGCAATCAGTAAGAATAATCTACAGTTATTAACCAGGTCCTGAGTACAGCCATAAGCAAGATTTCAAGTGTTAACCTTTAGGCCCAGATTTTCTTAAAATGATCCTGCAGAACATATACATATATCTCTATATATATTTAAAACATCTATATTTAAAATTATCTATTTACCTAACCTATAAAACTTTACTACAAGCCAGACTGCCATCTGGAGAAAAAAACACCTTAAATTCAATTTCAAGTATTCATCAACATTAAAGTTGTTACTCTAAGTCCTTTGAAGATCCTGAGACAAATACTCAATTATAATTATGTAAATATTCAATCAAAATAATTATATAAATATTCAATCAAATATAAGGGGAAAAAAACAAGTAAAACAATGGAAGCAGCTCCCAGAGTAGCAGTACAACTTCCCTGTGCAGGCCAGCTCCCACCTACCCAGCCCAGGCTTTCCAGAGTCCTCAGCCTCCAAAAGCCACAAAATTTGGCAGCTGCCAGAGGCTGAGTTGTCTTATCTTTTGCAGTCACTTGAGATTATATACATCACTATCCCTCCTTGCTCAGTGACAGCGATTTCCAGGGAACTCTCCCTACTTCCTTCCATGTGTGAACTGCACAAAAAGGAACAAGGGATTGAAGGAAGCCAAGCAGTATTTTATTGACTCCCGGAAGACAGATACGGATTGCACACAACCCTGGAAAACTTCTCTTTAAAATTCCAGAATTACCAAGAGAACTCTTCCTCATAAATAACCTGACACCACTCCTTTATCAAAAGGTTTTGGCATGGAACATATTTCCGTTAAAGTTTAATGGTAATAGTTCATTCCAACAGCTAAAAAACTATGTCTATAATATTATTTAAATATTTTGTTCATATTTTTAACTTCATAAAAAAAAAAATAGTTCGAGCAACTATGTTCCTAGGCCTCAAAAAAATTCAGAGAGACACCAACTTTTGAATGAGTCCCTTAAAAAAATGTGTATTTCACCTGACAGCAGTAATGACTCCGAGGAAACACACACGGTGTGACCACCTTTTCCTCAACCCCCCAGAAACATGTTCACACATTCAACTAGAGCCCCAAGCAGAACTTCTGCAAAGTGACCAAGGCAAGGTCAATCCCAAAGGCTGGTGTCCCAGCACTTGCAAAATCTGACCACATACCACTGAATCCCGTTTCCTTTTGGACGAGGTCAGTCTACACCTCAGCTGGATGATGACTCCAAGAGCCTTGCTGGGCCTGCAGAGGCCACAGGAGTGCTCTCAGCCTTAATGAGAAGCTGACAGGGTGACTGAAGCCACCACAAAGGTGAATTAACCCAGCCCTTCTATTGCAGCTTCTTCCCCTGGCATCTGAAAAAGGCAGCAACCTCTAGAAGCATCAATTCCCAGAGGGGACCCCTGGGTCACAGACTCTCTTGCCTTCCCAGAGGAATGCTTGCTATTATCCATAGTACCACCCAAACATACTGTTTGCACCTCAGTGTCTTCCTCCCAAGACACGAACCCAGAGACTTCAACTAATGCACAAGTGATTTTCAGGTCTGATCAGGTTCTGAAGCTGAGAACAGGCTCCTACTCGAGCAGAAATGCCTTAGCATTCATGACTGGCCAGAAGTGGGTTTACACCGAAGTCTTCAACACCCCAAGGACTTGTTTACTCCAGAGGTGCTGGAGGTACAGCAGTAAATCAAACCTTGATATCTCGCTTCCATCTTACACTTTTTCATAAAGCAGAAGTGTCCACACCCTCAGGAAGAACACTTTCTTAAAGGAATAGTCAAAACAGATGGACACACGTTCGAGAGCAACTTACCTAATTAGCTTCATGATGCCCATCACACATGTAAAGCCCAAAGGCAAGGGAATCTCAGACACAATAATTTGGCTGAAAGCAGATATAACTCACAGGAAATAAGTTTTAAGAACTGGTTTCTCTGTTACAAGAGCTTGTAGAGAAGAGCAATTAATACCCAACAAGTGACTGGTTTTGGCAACTCAGGCTTGGTGCCCTTAAAATGAGTGGATTTGTTTTAAAGCTGTTACATTGCTGCTACAGTTAGGACTGTATTTGGATGAGGTCCTAGGGTACACAAACCACCTACTTCTAAACAGGCTTCTGCATGTTGTAGACTAAACTTCTTAACTTACAAATAATTATTTTGCTGTTTCCAGTTTACAATGGTAAAAAAAATGAAGACTTCACAATGGGTATAAATGGGAGGTAAATGTATTTTTAAAAACAGAATAAAAAGCTGCATGTTAAAAACTGGCTCACAGACTAATAAATACATACATCAAAGACATGAAATTTTCAGCAGCTGGTTTTAAAGAGCAAGGAATTGGGAAAAAACTAGCTGTCCAGACTCCATTCTGGTTCTGTGGTCTATGTACTAAAAATATCTGCAGTTGAAAAACGAGTTAACAGAGGAGTAGAATCAGCTTTGTCACCTATTTTCTTTTTTAAAAATTAAGCTACTTCCTAAAAGTGTGGTGTAAAACCTAGAGAAACTATTAATTTCTTCATGCATTTGATGACATTGAATTAAAAAAGAAATTATTTTAACCCAGAAAAAATGAGTCATTGTACACAGTAAGGACAGCCTTACTGCAAGTTTTCTACAGTAAAAGTATTTCTAGAAATACACCAGAAATTACTTTCCTATAACAAAATATACAATTATGTGTTTGGATCATCACTGAGTTTCAATACTCAGGCAAAACAGAAACAGCTACTGTGAAGTTTCAAAAAAACCCAAAGAAACCCAACTCCAAAGAGCAGAAAGATGTTTTGACGGCTGTGGAGATGCCAGAAAGCAATGCTGGACACCAGGAATCTCCAGAACAACTCCCCTTCCGAAGTGATGTGCAGTTTGTGAATTAGACTGTGAGAGAAAACTGATCCTGTTCTATGGGCTTCTCCACCCAGGCTCCAAGTCCTGCCTTCAGGAATGCTTTAAACAAACACTCTTTAGCAGTTTGATACTCAGTGGCTCCTTGCTTGGTGTCGTGGTACAGGTTGGGCTTGAGGATCTTTGAGCGCAAGCTGGAGGAAAGCTGTGGGGTTGAGAGACAAGAGAGGGAGAGAGACAAGACCCTATTAAGCCAAACTGAGTGACTGAGTCATTTAAACAGCCAATATTAAAACAAGGTAAGGATCTATCAAACAAAACACTGAGGCCAAAAAGCCACAGACATACTTCACAGAAGCTTTCTTTCTGAGAGTAAAGAGTAAAACTTCAGCCTTGAAAATGAGATTATCCTTCCAAATAAATTAAAATGCAAAGGCAAGCTCAAATGAGACAGCATCCTTTGCTTATTCAGCTATAAACCAAGGAATATGCATTTTGGACCAAACATCATCACATTAAAGAATAAGTTAACAAATGCATTGTTCTTTTCTACTGCATGAAGCAGCAGCTACCTGGCCTCAAGTTACAACAGGGGAGGCTTAGAATAGATACTAGGAAAAAAAAAATTCCCTGAAAGGGTTGTAAAGCATTGGAACAGGCTGCCCAGGGAAGTAGTGGGGCCACCATCCCTGGAAATCTTAAAAAAACGTGTGGATGGGGTGCTGGAGGACATGGTTTAATGTGAACATGGTGGTGGTGCCACGTTGATGGCTGGACTTGACGATCTTAAAGGTCTTTTCCAGCCTCAATAATTCTGTGGCTCTAACATAAGCTCGGCTTAAAACAGGCTGAGAAAGTGGCTTCTGAGTACAGAGAGCACATCCAGGTATCTCACTAAGACTGCAGAAGTGGCAAACTTGGCCCTCTGGAAGCTGTACCTTGGCATGGATGCGCATCCAGCGGCTGTAGAACGCGTGCTTACAGAGGCGCGACGCACGGCCCATCTCATCCTTGCCAGTTGTAGCATTAATGATTTCCAGACCAGAGTCTCCTACTGTCCAGTTCACACTGAAGTTCGGGGCTTTCCCTGGCTGACGGGCTTCTGCATTGCTGATACCTGAAAGAAAAGTCATATTTAATTATGATAATAATTACAAATGCTTGACTTTTGGTTTTTTGTTGGGGAGTAAACAGTCTTAGAAGCAGATCTTTTATTTTGAGGGCATTCTCCTGCAGATTTCTCACCGACTCGCAGAGGTAACATCATGGACATTTCACCCTCATTCTGGCTGAAGTGTTCTCTAGTTCTGTCCTTCCCAGCAGGGCAAAAAGAGAAAGCAGCCTCCTCAGCAGAGGGGATCACAGAGAGTTCTGTGGCAGGAGTTAATGGGGTTCATCTCACTTCCAAATGGATGTGAAACTATGAACCCTGGAAGTGTTCATGGGCAGGGTGGACACCAGGCTTGGAGCAACCTGGGAGAGTGGAAAGTGTCCCTGCCCATGGCAGGGGGTGGAATGAGATGGGCTTTACAGTCCTTTCCAACACAAACCATCCCGTGATTCTACTGGAAGTGAACCCCCTCCTCAGCACCCTCCACAAAGCCAGAACTGGCAGACATTTGGGTCTTCCAGCATAATCCACTGTGTTCTAGCTGACTCCTCACGTTACACACCCAGTGCTGCACACTGAGCCCAGAGATGGGGAACCACAGGACTCCAAACAAGACTCGAATCACTTTGCTCAGGTGCCAAATTATGTGACACCTTCCAACTACGGCTCCATCTCCAGGCAGGGAGAAGTAAAGCCACCACAATCCAACCCAAGTGCAAATTGGGCCTGGCTGCCTGCCCAGGGCACGATTTATTCCCCACAGCACCCTGCTGCTCAAAGATGGACTGGACATAATGAAGCCATGGTACATACACTGCTACCACGCACATGTGACTCCTCAGCCATTCCAGGGGTGGCAAAACTCTATTTAAGAAGGCTCAGCCACCTCACCAGGAGAGAGCAAAGCACCAGGGCAATTTGTTCTTTCTAGTAAATAAAACCCCCACTTTTACTTTAAGGCAGCTCTCGTCAAGAACCAATTTCAAGTTTACTCCACTGTTAGGCCAGGTCCTACACTTAATAAAATCTACAGAATTTGTGGAAATTGAACATAAGCAACACAGCAGGATGCATTTCTGGCTGATATCTGGAACGTAATCTAATAAAGCTGGGCACCTGGGAGCAGGACTGGCTCACCTTGCTCAGTCTCACAGCACCTCTGGGCCCAGCACTGAGTGTGCAAGACCTACAAAATCAGAACGACTCAGCAAAACTCAGTTTGCTTCCTATCATCAATTCCTCATTTAATAAACAAAGAAACCTTTTGAAATATAAACCACTGAAGCTGTTGTATTTTAACCCTTAGTTTGGATCAATCTTGTCACTATGGCTGACAAGAAATAATTAACTGAATAATAACAGAAAATAACCTACCATCACACATTTTCTTAAAATATAAGCTGAAAAAATTGAGAATTGAACAAACTTTGGTTTTACCAAAAATATTGAAGCAACAGTGCTAAGAAATTGATGCCACAAGACAATTTTTTGTCCTTTTTTTTTTTCTTTAATTTAATTACCTTTTCTTTCATTCCATGCACTATTAAACAAGTACAGGGGTCAGACAGAGGTCATCAAGTACTCCAAAACACTTGTGATATCACAATCAGTCCCACAAGCAAATCAAATAAAGATGAGAAAACTGACCATCCAGTATGCACTACATTTCCATTGCAATTGTGTGTTTCCATTCCTTGGTTTTTGATGAATTAATTAAATTTTTTTAAAAGAAAACACACCAAAACCAACCCAGACTTAGAATTTCAAATAGATTTAATTAATAATAACCCATTCAGCTGCTTATTCGTATGCAAGAACCCTGGAGAGATGTCAAAGGAGTCCCTGGTTGTGGTTCACATGTTGCAAGGACAGGGAATAAAGGTCATCTCAAAATCAAAGCATTTGATAAAGCTTCAGGTGGGTCATATCTTCCACCTCAAAATCTAAACGTGAATATAACACAATATGCTAAGATTAGAAACAGAGAAGAAATTTAGGACAGAAAGTCAAATATTTTACTCTCCTTTGAAAACCAACAGAACTAAAGCTATTTAGAGAACATTGCTCAGAACTTATTGTTGAGTTACAAAGGGATATAATAAACAAAAGCAAAAGGTCACAGCTCTTTGTGCCAGTGCTTATATAAATAATAAAGTTTGACAGTTCTTTGAGGAGAGAGCTAAAAAAAGCCTCATTAAAAGGACACAGAAAGCTGAAAAACACCAATGTGAAGAGGAGGATAAGGTACCAAGGGAACAGCCAAATAAAAAAATCACCAGAAGTTCTGCTGAAGGATTTATTTCTGTCTATCTTAAAAACAAATTCATTAACACTTGGATAAAGATGTTCTCTTTGGGAAGAGTGAACAGAGCTGGAGAGCCTCC
>WAAG01091223.1:13357-53564 GCA_013390105.1 Tichodroma muraria
GGGGGAACTGAGGTAGGATCGTTGATGATACTAAATTATACTTGAACAGCAGTAAGAGGAGCAATAGCAAAAAGTAGCAGAAAAAATCTCACTTACTGGGTGTCTAGGCAATAAAAAGGCAGATGAAATTCCTCACAGATGAATATAAAGCGACATATATTAGGAAAAACCCAAAGCAATCTTGCACAAGGAATGCTGGACTTGGAGCTCAGTATCAGCATTCAGGAATGAGATTTTAGTTTCTAATATTCAGTTCTACCAAAAGGTCAGGTCAATCACCAACAGAAATCAAAGTGAATGTCAGGAATTATTAGTGAAGGATCAAGGAAGTGAACAGAAGATATGTAACTACATAGACTAGTATTGCTGCTTTACCCTGAATATCAGGTACTGCCCTGGTCTCACTAGCACAACAACGGGTCTGCAAAATGATCCTCATGTGAAAGGGTCTCTGTGCAAGGAACAACAAAGTAGACTAAGCCACAGCTTTCCAACAAAGCTGAAGTAAGACACTTCAGCTTGCAAAAAAATAGGACTTAGGTAGGAAGGAATATCTCAGAGGTAGAGGAAACAGTGTCAGAAGCAGTGGTCATCAACCACTGCTTATGGCCGGGATCTCACAGAGCACTGAGGAATATCTAATTGAGTAAATTAGCAGAAAGGAAGTTCCTTGCACATTCCACGGTCCTCCTTACTCAAGGAGGCTGTGGATGGCAAAAAGTTGAAATCATGTCAGAAAATGGAAGTAGGAATGAACAAATGAGAGACGTGTTAAGGATTTCTAAACGCAAAGATCTCAGTACCTGACTCGGGTTCAGCCTGGGTGAACTCCTGCACGCCCACCTCCCACAGTGGTTCCCCCTCAAGAAGAGTCTGTGCAGGTCACCCTGCAGATGGACAACTTGATACTGGCTGATTTATCCAACCACCCTCACTCTGATTGAGGAATCAATTTTTTTTGAGATTATTCTGGAAATTTACAAGACTCAAACCTGTCTTCTCTTCAAGTGGGGTGGCCAATTCTCAGGGACAGCTCATCTGCCCTCAGCGCTGGCGTGCTAAAGGCACCCTGAAAAGCTGGAACCTGCAGCCAGGGCTTCCAAGAGTCAGCACAGGAGGGAGTTTTCTATGAATAGACAGATTTCCTGCATCCCTCAGCTGAAAAACACCTGCTCTGGCATGCGTGTTCCCCACTGGAACTGAGTATATGGGCATGTGTTAGTGGTGGACAGGGCAGTGCTGGGCTAATGGTGGGATTTGATGATCTTAGGAGTCCATTACAACCTTAGTGATTCTATCTGCTGGCAAAAGGTGTAAGTAAAAACTCTCTTAAAAAGAAAGAAAGATGATGATGAAAAGACAATTTTCAGCAGTACAAACACTATCTCAATGATTTTGACTTAATACAGGTGCCCCAGCAGCAATAAAATTTGCTTTATTAGAGGAAGAAAACCTGTTTTTACAGTACTTTCTCAGCTAAACAGGCAGGATAGTGGGGCAAGACAGGTATTTCTGTTCTAGCTCATCCCCCTGGAGGAAATAAATCACAGAGGTGCGTGTGATACAAGAAAGAACACAGAACTGGAGACAGGTATTTCTGCCACACTTGTTCTAGGCAAGAATACACTGAAAAATATGTGAATCCAAGAGCACACGGGCAGCTCCATGAATGCCCCAGCTGAATCTAACAGCAGAGGTCAGAAAATCAGCTTTCAAGACTGAACCAGTAAAAGAAAATATATCAACATAGTTCTCTGCACAACCTCTTAAAGAACCTTTCTGTACATTTTTGAGATGTGCATTTTCTGTGCATTTTTGTGAAAACTCAACAGCTGAGAATATTTCCCAACTCTCTCTGCTGCACAGCAAGTCCTGGCTCAACTGTTTAAACAGATGGTTCTGTTTCATGGGAAATAGATGACAGCACCACTGCAGAAAGACAGTGATTTTCAAGAAGACAAGGTACTGTTGCATGCTGTGAAAAGGGTAACAAAACACTTCTCACCCTGACGCAGACCTGCTGTCTTGAAGGACTGATAAAAATTCCCCAAAATCAGGCAGAAACAGTCCATACATCAGCTACTATGTCCATAAAACTATCAGATATTTGGTACAGAGGGCTGCAACTGTTACTTACTTGCTAATATAAGGACAAGTATGTTATTTAACATTTTTATACATCCTAGCTCAGGATGTATAAAAATGTTAAATAGCTCAGGGAATCCTTATTACCCTTCTTACCTAAGGAAAGAGTCATTGTTCACAATGCTCTTTTCCCCACTCCCTCCCTAAATCTTTTTTCAAAACTCATGCCAAACTTTAAACATGCTTTAAAATTACGAGCTGCTTTCTTCTCCCTGGAAAATAAACACGTGCCAAAAGCTAAACTCTACAGAGCAAAGCAATACACACAGTGAGAGGGAGGATGAGATTTCAGTTTTAAAGCTTTTGGAGCATTACTGTAACAAGCCATTTTAGAATTTAAGACAGGTGAGGTGTTATCTCTGTCCATTTTGAGTTGGTTATTGACCTAGAAATTGTGAACCAAGTGTGTCTATCTTGGCATACTGATAGATGAAGGGACCACTCAATAAAAATCTGCAATGCAAGAGAAGTGACAGTGAGTGCTAACACACTATTCCATAGGTGGGAGGAGGTTTCCCTAAGCCTTCAACTCTCCTCACATCTTCCTAGGGAATGCTCCAGACAGGAGTGGTGTGAAAACTCATCCAAACTTTCATCCCCCAGTTCTTTCCAACTTTTAAAGGTCCTTGCTATGGTATTTCTGACTGGGTATCTGTATTGTGCTTCGACCACAAGTTCTCTATTGTAAGCAGCAAGCAGTTTATTCAGAGCACACAGTTTGCAAGGTTTTGAGAACTACAAAATCACAATGCTACTGGAACAGACTTAGTTACCGGCACGGCCTTCTCCATTAGATACTTGCCACTAAGTAAAGGTCTGTTGAGTGTATAAAGAGGTGGTAGATCTTCTATCTCTGCTATCCTCTGGTATACGGCTCTGGATAGATGATCCCCATGATATAAACTCCCCAAGATGATGCTAGAGAAGTAAATTGGCTCCACAAAGAGGCTAAGTAAGGCTCCTTGAATACCCAATACGTTCCACCTAAGAGGGAGGGAAAAACAAAACAAAACAAAAAACAAAAAAACACTTTCTTTTTAATGGAACAAGTAACATCTGCCAGACATAACAGCAGTTAATCACAATGGACCAGACTTTCAACCCTTCCTCCTGACCAGTACATGACCATGGTAGCATAAGGTGTGACACCTGCCAGAATTTCAGAGAGCAGCTTAGGGGATACTCAGTGTAATCCTGAGTAAAATGACCTACAACAGGAGCAGACTCTGTAACTTGTACCCCTGCTAACAAGTCTGGTGATACATTTTCCAGCACTCTTAATGCCAGAGATGGACAGGATCATTCAATGGGACAAAGCCAAACGGTGAGATTCTCCACAAAAACAGCAGCTGATACCTCCAGAAGACACCTGGCAGGGAGAAGAGCATCCTTCCCAGAGCACAAGAAGGATTGTCTGCAAGACCTCCATACCTCACCACCGCAAGGAAAGGCCAGTCCTTCAAACCTTAGCCCAGCTGCCCACATCCTGCTGACAGAAAGGACAGGTGCACTGGTTTGCAATACCCATGAGCAGGGACAAAAGTGAGTATGAAAACTGAAAACTGTATGCATACAGTCTTTGCTCCCTTTAGCTGCTTCACAGATTCCAAACATAAATCCCTTTCTGAGCACTGTGATTTACACTGGATCAGGTCTGGTGGCAGGGATATAGAATGCCTAGGAGCAAAATCCTGATTTTGATTATTTTTTTAAAATTGTGTTCATTTGATAAAGTTTTGGCTTTCAATGTCTCTGTAACTGTCACACAAAATACTTCTGACAACCTCAACATCTCCTGCAGAGTATTTTCACTGCCTCGGCCTGAGAAATACTGAGGCACTATGAAAATAGCATGTTTCAGTCTTGGGAATCCCAGAATGGTTTGGCTTGGAAGGGACCTTAAACATAATCTAGTTTCTAACCCTGCCATGGGTTTGAATATGGGACACCTTCCACTAACCCAGGTTGCTCCAAAGCCCTGTCCAACCTGGAGCTGGAGTCCAACTGCAATAGCCAGACACAAGCAGCAGGAAAAGTTTCCTATGGAGCTTGGATAAAACAGAGGAGCACATCAGAAGCTCTCGTGCTCCCATAGAGTGGCTGTCCTTATTAAAAAGCCCATGCTATACCAGGTTGCAAGGTTCTCCTAGGAAAACAGGGAATTTGGATGCTGCTAACAGTGTTTCCTGCAGGTTGTGCTGGGCAGCACATCAGCATCCTTTCAGGCTAGAAACTCCACACAACGATTTCACTACTGCAATAACTGAACTACACAGGCTGGCTTCAGGATTTGCAACATGTTTCTTTTTTTATATATAAAAATGGTAAAACAAAGATTATAATCCAAAGAAACTATTTCTTCGCACATCTTTACTGATGATGAAAATGGGAGGCAATATGCATTAATTTACTCACCTGTCATTAGAAAAGCTGGCCCTAATAAGCGAGTAAAACTACTGTGCTAATATATGAGGTGTATTTTACATGGAATAAAGGTGTAATTTTAAAACACTGAAAACACAATCAGCAACTAAGTGTCGGAGTAAAGATATCAAGTGACAATTGTTGCTTCCCAGGACCAATATACCTTTCTGACTGCTACAGACACAGGTAACACTATGGAAAAAACATCTGGAAAGAATTTAAGACTGAGCATTGCAAACTGAGGTTTGCAGTCAAGGCACATCACATTTTACATTACACAATCAGTGCTTGAGTGATGATAGACATTTTAAAATAGGCCAAGGCACTCCTCTGGCAAGCCCTTACTTCCTAAATAAACTCTCTGCCAGACCCTTTTCCTTACTTCTGACTTCAGTATTTCCAGAGCTCGTGTTCTGCTTCTTCCCCCCACACTTGGTGACCTTCTCTGGCACAGGGAATGAAAGCTGACATTTGTCTTGTGAACTTCCAATTAGAAGAGGAGGAGGAGTGAGGACAGCTGAGCAAGTCTCTGCAAAGAGGACTGTATGAACTGATATTAACCGGGCACAGGCCTTGTTTTGCTGGGTTGTGCTGAATCCCCTTTGCCACTGCAGCACACACTCGTGCTGGGCTCAGAGCAATGGGCCTGTGCAAGGACAGGGACTGCAGAAACCACTCACACAAACAAAACTCTTAATACTCATTAGGCAGGGATGAGTGGCGGTTAGGTTTATAAAACTAGCTTTAAATTTCATTGTTATAATAAAAGAACATATGCTTCTCTACAGAAATGTATTTTTATATCAGAAACTTTTATATAAAAGTCATATAACTTATATATAAGTTATAGTGCAGAGATAAACATGAAGCCCAAAAGAATCACATATTCACTAAGGCTGGAAAAGCCCTCTAAAATCATCAAGTCTAACCACTAACCCTGCTCAGCATCATCCTGTTCACCACTGCTCCCAGGTGCCACATCCACACACCTTTTGGACACTTCCAGGGACACTCCACCGCTCCCCTGGGCTGCCTGTTGCAGTGCCTGGCCAGATTTTTCCCCAATATCCAACCTGAACCTCACCTGGCACAGCTCGAGGCCTTCTCCTCTGGTCCTGTTTCTTGACACCTGGGAGAAGAAACCAACCCTCAGCTAACTCTGCCCTCCCATCAGGGAGTTGTGGAGAGCAAGGTCACCCCTGAGCTCCTTTCCCTCAGGCTGAGCCCCCCCAGATCCCTCAGCCTCTCCCTATCAGATTTATGGTCGTGTTCTGCAGATCATAGAGTGAAAGAAAAGACTGCATTGGAGACTTTCTTTTTGTTCCTTTTTCATACTGTACTTCTGTCAAACAGTAATATCTCACTTCCACTGGCACGTACACTTGAACACCTTTTATGAATATAAACTGAGAAGAAACCATCACCACACATCAGTTTTCAAAAGGCCACAGGCATCACCTCAAGAAGTGGTAAAACTGCCTCCGGTTTACAAACACAGATTGTCAGAACTCACACCAACAACTGCTGCCAATATAGCATTAACCTTTACTGAAAGCAAAATTCCTTTTGAAATTAAGGGGCCAAATGCTCTATTTCACTACAAACCACGCGATGCAGAGCAGAAAAAGCAAAACGCACTACAGAAAATTTCAAGTCAGTGTTGTCTTTCCAGTGGAGCAATTGAACAGTGGATTTTTTTTTTTTAATTCACATTAAAAATAGAGTTAAGAGAAAAGAGTTAAGTAAGTGAAGTGACTTAAATCTAGCTTGCAAACCCAAACCTGGGTGATAAAGAATGAGCATGAGCAGAACACAGGAATGCTGCATCACATCAACAGATACTGAAATGCCTCAAGTAAGGCATGTAAAGCAGAGAGCTGCAGATGGGAAAGAACACCCAGGGAAGCAGGCAGGGAAACTCTTCCAATGTAAACCTTCTCCCTGGAAACACCTGAGATGCTTGTCTAAGGTAAGCAGAAAAACTTGTCTTATGACAGTATTTAACATATTCTGGGTATTCTGGTTTTAAGTTACTACAAGAATTTTCTCTGACAACCTTCAAAAACTTTGTCTTAAAGTAAAACTGATAGTTCAAGTGCAAGTTCTTAGATTTGTATAAAGAGCCACAAGATTCCTGTTCAAACTGCTAATGCTTAAATACAGGTGCCCTGATTTGAGCTGGGGTACAGCTAACGGTGATTCCTTCACTGCTGGAGTAGAAGGACAGCGTTGGGAAATGCTCCTTCAAACCAGTACATCCCAACACTTCTACAGGCTCAACCCCAACCCTGGCCTTTGCAGATAAAAGTGCATGAGTTGTGTTCAGCTCCTGTCAATTTACACAGAGGACACTCTCTGTGTACTGTGCTCACCTGACATCTTATAGAGGAGCATCTCAGTGGGAAATCTAAATTTTATAAATTTATCACACTCGCTGGTGTTCTTATTCTATATGCACTACTCTAGATCTTGTTCCTAACAATTTGGAGGGTGAATGCACTTCCTCAAGCTTTCTGCTGTTCTCAAGCACACTGCCCTAAAAAAAGAGGGTGGAGAAACCAGAGACTAACACCAAATCAAGAGGAGTCCTCTCCTCCTTCTATGTTGTCACATTTCTGCTTTGGACCACCATCTGCTCAGGGGTACCTACAGTGGACTCCTAAAAGGTCTGTGGATTTCTTCATGAAATGCAGCTGATTTCACAGCTCTTGACATATGAGAAGGTAAGGAAAATTTAACTCTCAGCAACACCTTCACAGAGTGCTGGTAGCACCTCCTGCCAAAAATAAAACCAGTTAAAAATACACGTGCCAGGTAAAAAACTCTCCTCTGAACTTTCCAAACTCAAAAGGTACTGGTATTCACATTATTTTAGAGAAAACACAGAATTGTATTACCAGAAATTCTGGTTTTCACATTATTTTAGAGAAAATACAGAATTGAGGGGGGTCTAACAGCTGTAAGTCATAAAACTTGATGTTAATATCAAACATCTTAGTTACTAATTTTTATGCAGAGAGCAGGATGGGGCAGGGGAGTCATTATGTGTGACCCACAACGGTGTCCATATGGAACTGGTGTCAAAATTCATCTCAGGAAAACAAGAGCCTCCTGCAACTACTCAAACAAGGCAAAACCTGACAAGTGTTTACAGTTCAAAGAGCTTCTTCTATCAATATTACTTATAAACAACAATTACTACGAAGAAATCAAAATTATTTAGTTGGCACTTCATTTATCACAAGTTTTTACTTGCAACTGATGGCAAGGGAGAGAAAAGGTGTCACTGTGGAAGATGTAGGACCATCCCAGAAAACACTTTTCCTTCTGGCATGCAGAAGGCACAACTTTAAACCTGATTTCTCTTTGTTTCCTAAGGAGATTAACTCTCTATGACCAGTCCTCTTCAAGAACAACTTTAAACTCAATTTCTCTGTTTCCTAAAGAGATTAATTCTCTATGACCAGTCCTCTTCAAGAACCACAGTTGTAAACAGGCAGCAGTATCTTTACAAGGACTGAGAGCTTCTTTTAAATGAAGGGGCTGGGTCAGCAGCCCACACTATAAATCCAAAGTGCAGGAAGTCTCTGGTCTTCAACAGTAGCTCTTCTCACAAACACCTCTTTAGATTTGCAGTTACAGACATGAAAAAGTTTTCCCCCTGTAGCTGCACTGAGGCAGGCAACCACACAGCTTTAACTTGCCCCAGCCTTTTCGGCATTGCCTGGATTTGCTGCCTATATGTTGTTGGAGACTGAAATGTTACTGTTTATGACTTAAACATCTTCATGTAGGACCTTTGCTTATTATAGCAAAACTGTACTACAAAAGCTGCAGAAAGACCACTACAGCCTTACTGAGGCCCTACACTGCTCGCTGATGAATAAAGTAATAACTAAGGAATAGTTATATACTAAAGTAATAAGGAATAAAGTAACCACTCAGGGCTGGGGAAGAAGAATTCATTCACAGAGGGATCAAGCTCAGCACCTTCGGGGTGGAGACCAGAGCCGCGGGGCTATCAGCTGCCAGGCTGGCACAGCCCCTGGCACCAGAGGGTGGGGGGGCAGAGAGGTTTTGGTGTGCGGTTAGAAAGCCTCTGGGCAGAGGCAGAGAACACCCATCCTCTGCTGTGCAGGCCAGCTCAGCTGTGGGAGAAGCTGCATCCACGTGAAGGAGAGCAGGGGGGTGTCATGGCCCATCAAAGGGCCCCCGAAGGGGTCCCCAGGCCCTGCACCGCAGCACTGCACAGGCTGCAACACATCCAGAGTCTGCAAGGGCACTGGCAAACGTGCCCTCTGCTGGAATCCAAAACCACAGATATTGGGCCTGCGGGCCGAAGCTTAAAATTAAATACAGGGTTTAATTTGAGACCTTAGAAAAAGCTTCTAAATGTAGATATTAGAAGCAAAAACGTAGATTTGTAGTTTAAGTGGAAACACGTTAAACTAAGTAAAGTTTAGAGTTTAGATTAAATACCCCTAACATAAATGAATAGGGCCTTTCAGCTTAAGGGCTCATTTCAACTTAAATGATGTTTAAGAGATAGAAGTAGTTATAAAGATAATAAGAAGTTTTAAAGTGTAAAACCGTAAGTTTGCGTGTCATTAGATGATTGGTTAAGAAATTCTGCACTGTGGCAAAAGGTATAAATATAATAACTAATGATTAAGTTAAAAACGTAAATATTCTTAGTATTTTATTGGTTAATAAATCCCTAAGAAGTTTTATAACTAGAGGTCTTGTGACCTTCTGAACCACAAAGTAGAAGCTGGGAGCCAAACTCATCCTCTCTGCCTGTGTAAAAGATAAGAAAAAAATAAACTACACCATTTAAAGCAACTCAGAAGGCCCTGTTCCAATTTCTAATACACACAAATTCCCCACAGCCCTCCCCACAGAAGAGAGGGCTTTCTTTTACCTCTCTTTCTCTTTGTCTCTTTTACTATTAAATAAAACACATCAATTTTGATTTCAATCACGTTTTTTGGGTATTTTTTGAACATTCGAAGTTCTGTCCGTTTTATACACAGAGACTTAGTTTTCTTTGCTCTGCTGGGTTTAAACTGGATTGTGTAACATAGGTGAGCTTAGTTGGAGAGGTTCCATAATGGTACACCTTGAGTAGTCATTTCTCATCACCTCCCCTCAGGTATTTCACCTAAGTGCCACACAGCCACCATGCATCAAAGTGGCCACTGCAATTTACATCAGCTACTGTCACTGCGTTAATAACTGGTAAGGAGAGTTGCTCCTTTTTGGGGGAAAAGAAAGAGGAAGACCAAGTTACAAACGGCCATTTGGATTTCCCACTCTGAATGAGCACAAAACAAGGCCAGTGCATGGGTGTGATGTTCTTTCACACAGAAGTCTATCAGAAAAATATTTTCTCTTCTTTAAAGTAGAAGAGCATCAATGACTTCCCTTTTAACAACCTAACTTAGAAAATTTTTCTCAGTTCCTAGAGCTTTTCTAAAAAACTGCGTGAAAAGGAATTTTGCACTTCTCAGCAGGACATTAGCCATTAACTGGAATGTTTAATGAAAAGGTAACTAATTATTTGAAACCAAAAATACAGGCAGAAAAACACATCAAAAGAAAAACGACAAAAATCAACATTGTGAAGTACCATGGCACCAGGCCAGGCTAAATTAAAAACAAATGCATGTCCCTTAACGTTAACTCTGGTCAGAAACCACCCCAACACCTTACTGCAGAGCCACTGAGCTCTAACACACCAGGACAATCCTGTTTTAATGCTCCCAGTCCAAGTGGGATTACACTCACGGCCCTCCCACATTTCTCACAACTTTTCTTGGATGTTTCCCACCAGGTCTAGGAGGGTGCTGGGCAGCACACTGCAGCAAAGCACTCAAAGGCTAGAAACAGCAGAGAGCCCACAGAGATGAGGCACTTCAGATACATATGCTTTGATACAAGTGCAATCCCACACCCTAAATTTACCCACATCTTCCCCAAGCTGTGACTGTGAACCTTTGGGAAAGCTCAGTGGGAATTCCTGGGTCTGAGGCAGACTGGAGGACTGATTGCTGGACACTATGGAGCAAGGCATTCTTTCAAATGTAAAAAAATGTAAATGGACAGAACATATCAGGGCAATGTAAAAAAAAAAGTAAAAGAAAAAAAAAAGAAAAAAAAGATGAAAATCTGGGCCTCCTTACCCGTCATACAGTCTTTGTTCTGTGTCAAGGGGTTTTATTTGCTTCCTTCACTGCCACAAAATTATTCCCATTAGCCCCAAGGAGAGGTGACAGCTAGCTATAGAAGCAAAAGATGGATTCTGTTCTGCATCACACAAAATCAACAAGAGTCAAATATGTTCCAGCCCAACAACTGGCTTTTCTTTATATATATTTGCAATGACAATGTGATAAAAGAATGTGGCATGAATCCCCACTCCAGTGGTTGGAAGAAGCCCCTGGCATGAAACTGGGGAATTTATTTGGCGAATTTTACTGAAAATATAATAAAAGAAGCCAAAATGTCATTTTTTGTAGAATTACCTTCCTCCAGCTGCCTGTCCTAGCTTCTGAAAGGCCCTATTCCTTTATGTTAGGGGTATTTAAACTAAAATAAAATGTTTTCCTTCAGCAGAGATGCTGATTACTTGAGACAAGACTAAAGGAACGAAGCCATTATATAACCTTCCTCCTCTATTTTACATTTGGCATACACAGTTCACAAGAATTATTCCAACTTAATATCTTTAATAAACTTTGAATCAGGCTAACGGTGACTTGAGAAAACAGCAGAGGTCTTTTAATTAAAACATATATAACATACATATCATTAAAAATAACTGAAGTATCATTAACTGAAAAACTTAGCATTTCTCATCTACTTTGCAAGAGCACAAAAGCTGCAAACACACAGACACATATAAAAAAACTATGATATTGCAACTCTCCCATACTTCCAATGCTTGTTAAAGAATACGAGTGCTGAATTCTTTTTTGTCCATTTGTGATTTTGAAAACAAACAACAAAAACCTTTCAATCTTTGTCAAAAAGGACAACAAAAAAGGAATTTGATAAAATATAAATTAAAATGTTGTTCTGGAAACAAAATACTTAATTTCAATAAAATATTTCAACTATAATTAAAATTCTAGAGTAAAAACTAGAAGTGCCCATCAATTAGGATTTTTTTTTAACAGGGACACTTTTCACCATAAAAAAAAATAATAAAAGTCTAAACTATGCATGGAAAACGTAGGCATTTTTGCTATCATGGAATGGTTTGGGTTGGAAGAGACTTTATAGCTTGTCCTATTCCTACTCCATGCCACAGGCATGGACACTTTCAGCAAGACCAGGTTGCTCCAAGCCCCATCCAACCTGACTTTGAACATTTCCAATGATGTGTCAAGGACATTTATCACCAGAGGAAGCTATCCAAATGCAAGTAATGCAGTAGATTTATTGCACTGTTTTCCTAATGCTATTCTACTTGAGGGGGAAAAAAAAAAAATCTAAACCATCCCTTTGCTATTCCCCAGTGATACAAAACAAAGCTGTCATGACTTGATGTGGCTGGAATCATACAGAATGATTACACCTTGGCTCTGAAGCTAGCAAAAGGTCTGACATCAATTGCAGGTGAAGAATCAGAGCTTGATCAAAGGGGTGGCAGCCACCTTCACACTCTGTCTAATCAGTGAGATAAGCCCATCAACTCCCTGCACATTCATTTGTGAATACCATGCACCCCTCCTCTCTTGTAGGAATCGCAGGATGGTTTTGGATTGGAAGGACTTTATTTTATTCCACCCTTCTGCCATGGGCAGGGACACCTTCCACTAGTCCAGGTTGCTCCAAGCCCCATCCAACCTGGCCTTGGACACTTCCAGGGATGGGGCAGCCACAGCTTCTCTGGGCACCCTGTGCCAGGGCCTCAGCACCCTCACAGGGAACAATTTCTTCCCAGTATCCCATCTAACCCAGCCCTGCTTCAGCTTAAGGCCATTCCCCCTTGTCCTATGCTTTCAGCAATAACATCAACAGCAACAAAACCAATCATTCAGCATCTCACCTGGCTATCTTGTCACTGCAGGACATGGTCAGCAGCCTCTCTCCTTGCAATACCCCATCCCACGTCTGGATAGTGGTAGTGGAGCGCACAGGGATGGTCCCTTCCCCAGACTCGATTTTTGTCCGTAGCTGTCCTCGGGCTTTGCGGTTTGGATGTCTGTCCCCTTGGTCTGAAGGACAAAAAACACTGAGAATCAGCCAAGGAACATTCTCAAAGGGTTTTTCATTAGAATCACGGTAAGAAAGACTGATTTGAGGTATTTGCCTGCAGTTACTGCTGGCTTGCCTCACAGTTCCTACTGCTTTTGGCAATTTAGCTACAGGGTCAGACACCCCTGGCAAACAACAGCCTTCCAAAACACACTTGCAGTTAAACCAGGCTTTCACCAAAGGAGCAGCAGGAAGCAGGCAGCTCTTGAGCTCTGTCCTGTGTGTTAGAGTTAAAATGAAGTTAATGGGCAGACTGTGGAAGGGGCAGGCAGAGAACTGCTGTTAAAGGATGGAAACAGGGAAAGGGGATGGTTAGTTCTGTAGGAATACTTGCTGACTCACTGGCTTATCTCAGTTAGCATCAGCCTCTTCAAGACCAAAGGGCTCTCATCACTCTATACTGAACTTCTACCACAGAGGAAGAACAGCTCAGATTTTTTTGGAAGAGATCTTTGTCTAACACACTTCTATGCTAGAAGGAAAGAAGACACCTAAATTTTAACCGTGCTGCTTGTACATGCCCCAAGAACAATTTAAGCTCCCTTGGGTGGAAGAGGACTGCTGCCATACCCTCTTGTGCTGCTTCATGGGGTGAGAAAATCCGAGCATCACCACAAGGAGATGTGCTGATATAGAGATGGAACTGCACATTCTCCTTCAGCTTAAACCCGCCTTGCTCTGATCTGATGAAAATGGATTTTTGCTGATCTTCTTTATTGCTGAAACAGAGAAGAAAGCTGGACTCAAAACTGACATTAACATGGAAATAAGTATAAGCTGGGCGGACTTAACAGGCTTTAAAAACAAACACAGAGAGTGGCTGAAAATTCTGTAATATAAATCTAACAGTTACGACAATTAACAAAATTAAAGGACCATCGAGACAGGAAACAAAGAGCCTGTGGCAATCCCAGATGTCAAGAGCTTTCAGGCACTTAAATGGAACAACAGCAACCTTTAGCCCACTTCATATTATTTTGATTTATACAATTACAGTTTACAAAATGGCTGCCAGTTATTCTCCCCGTCCTCCCCTCTCATGATTGACGCCTCACTGAATAAATCTTTTGCTCAACTCAAACCTGAGGGCAAAGGCTCAAGTTCTAAATTCAACATCCTAATGCAGCAGGACAAGTGCTTTACACTAAAATACTCAAGACAGATGTTTCCCACAGACACCTTTTCAGCTCTGTAGGATCAGCTCATCATCCTTTTCCCTCCAGCTTACCTTAGGTAAAGCTCAAGTTGCGTGTACAGAAATTTCAGCAGACACCGTCGAGCTATAATTTCTGCATGGCAATCATTTAATGCAAGACCACGATCACTCATGTATTCACCATTGATGCATTTTGTTCCTGTAGAAACACTTATTACCAAGGCATCTTTCACATCCGTACCTGCAAAACAAAATTTCAGGAAGCAAATTAACATCACAAATAAGGCACTGAGTGATCTTCTTGCAGAACCCAAACACGGCTCTTTATTTTTGGTTGTCTGCTTCTTTTAAAAAAATAAATGTTTTTCCTTCTGACAATTTATTTAAAACAAAATCTTCACTCTGCCATACCTCCCTGCACCAGCACCATCAGCGGTTCTTACGAGAACTACTCTCCTCATGTTGGAGTTCAGACAAGTTAAAAATTGAAAACCTGCAGGTAAAATATGCTGCTTCAAGAAGAATTATTAAAGCCCAAGATCCAAAGTGCTTTTTTTCCTGAGATTCAGGCAGTCAGCAACTGTCAGCTGTACCTTCTGGCCACCTATGCAGATATTCACAGCCACTTTAGAAATCTGAAAGGCGTTGGTTTATTAAAGCAGCAACATGTTATGGAAGGGTATTGAGCCAACAACAGGAAAGGTAAGACCAGGGAAGAAAAGAAATGTAAATGCTTAAATCACTGCTAAGATTACCAGTATGATATGTAGTTCTTGGTATTAAACCATCCCGTGCAATAGAACTTAAAAAGTGCATAGGGTGGGTGTTTTCTATACAGAAAACTGTCTTCATCACTCAAAAAACCCAGCTGAATGAAGAACTCAAAGACAGGTAAAAATGCCACTTAGCAAAACACTCGGGGTAAAAAAAGCCCAACAAGTTAAAATGAACCTAAGCCCAGCTGGGCCCTCCTGCCCGCAGGGATAGAGGAGAAGCACCAAGCTGTAACACAAGGCTATGCAATGGGGTCATTTAATTCCAGGCATTCCCCAGACATGTATCCATGGCAAGATATTTTGTTATTCTGTGTGAAGCTATTTCTTCAGTTAATCAAAAGGTATTCTCACGTTCGCTAAGTCTTAATTCTTTGGCACACGACTCCTCTGGGCTGCTTATTTACAGGGCCGTAAATAGCACAAAAACTTGTTAAAATATCACAAAACAAAATAAACAAAACTACAGCATGTTCCTCATGTATTTGGGGCTAAAACAGTGCTATTACCAGATGGAGGTCTGGCTGCTGCTCAACAAAGCTTGAGGAGCACCAAGGCTTCCCAAACCTCCCAATGGCCTGTGAGAGGGAGGGCAAGAGATGAGGAGGGGACACAGCTGAGACAGCCTCAAAATGAACATTCCACCAAGGGTTCACATGGATTGAAGACCAAGATAAACCTTAAAGTGAGGAAAACTCAGCAGCAGCATGGTCATAGACTAGCTTAGGGCAGAACTTCACTGTTTTGGGTGATTTGGACAAGCAGAGATCTCGTGTCAGCACCCAGGGAGCCGTGATACCACTGCTGATACGTGCACACCACTGCCATCTGCCAAAACATAAACTGCTTTCTTCAGATGTTTTTACTAAAATGACTGACATAGAGCACTAAGAATAAAATGCAGCAAGAATAACAAAGTGCAAAATCTTAAAACCTTGGAAAGAAGTGTAATTCTTACATAACGTGCCCAAACCAGGAATATCGATGGGGGATTTTATTTATTTTCCCAAAGTTTCAGGATTAACTTGAAAACCTACATTTTGTGAGCTACTTAGATGTCTCAGGCAGAGGACAGGAACTCTGTGGAAAAAGAAATATTTGCAGGTCTAATTTTCCTGTAGGTACCTGGGATTTAATTACTATATTTAGTCCACCTTCAAGATTAAACAGTAAAAATATATTTCAATACTGGTTGACTGAAAAAAGTTTACTTAGATGCAAACAGAGATCTCATATTTAAGCATTCAAAATACTACTTTTTTTTTAATTTACCTGTTGTCATGACAATTCCAGCAAGGACTTTTCGACGTGCATGTGGAGATGAGAAATTTTCTGTCAAATCACTGAATTTATCTACAACCAAGCGTGCAACAGCATCAGCTAACACCTGTAGGACCACACAGAAATGCGCATTGAAAAAAATAAATAACTTAAAAATTACAGGAGCATTAAGATTTACACTTTTAAATGATTGGACAAAGCAAATGAACCAAGTTTTTATTGTTCACTTTAAAAATTGACATTGAGGCGTCCCTTGCAAGTGGAAGCAGAGGTATGAGTGCCCCATGTCTACCAAAACAAGGTTGGACAGCATTAAACCAAGCACTGAAGTACCTAATGCCCATGATCCTGATGAACATCTGAGGCTTGGGAGAACAACTGGATAGACAGCTAATTCTATACTCTCATGCTCAAACCTCAAAACACATCATTCCAGTATCCCCAACATTAAACCTGACAATAAGATTAAAGTAAAAATCCATGCCCCTCAAATGAACCCTTTATAACAATCTAATTCCTCATCTAACTGTTATATAAATAAGGACAATTTTGCTTTCAACCCTAGTTTAACATTTCCTATGTCTAATTTCTACAAGACCTATACAAAGTCAGGAGTAGAAAATATCAGTGTATAACCCCAAATAAGCTATCTTAAAATTAGGAAAGATTTCTGTCTTTCAGGAAAACTTGACCAGTCACTTTAAGTCAGGCTATAAGTGGGGCTAACTCCTAAAATGAAGGAATTAGAAATAGCAGTCCTGCTCCTGTTGACAGACAATCCAGTTCAGCACTGCAGCTAATCTCACCTGATGTTTTCAAGGCAGCTGGAACTGCTAGAAAAAATGAGTCAAGACCAAATTCTTGAATTTTCACCTGAAAAGAAACTGAAGCCAAAGCAACCATGCATTGATAACCAGCAGTATCTGAGATGTTCTAGGTGTGCACACCTGGCCCACAGCTTCACACTCCACAAAGACACAGGTATTGTGTCACACCCACCAGCACCATTCAGATGCTGAGTGAGGCACTGGAACAGAGCAGCTGTGGCTGCCCCATTCCTGGAAGTGTTCCAGGCCAGGTTGGACAGGGCTTGGAGGAACNGAAGACCACCAGCGCCATCCACCCCCATTTCCTTAACAAGGCTCATGAGAACCAACAGCCTAGAAACGACGTAGACATGCTCTCAGTGTTAATTTCCTTTTGGAAAAGCTTTAGCAGCCAAGAAATAACTGAAGTTTGGGTGTCATGATTACAGAGCTCAGCAGCTCTCCCCAGAGCCTGACAGAAAAGTGACCAGCAGCCATGTCCCAGCTGCACCAGCTTCACCCACGTTTTGCAATTGTTCAACTGGTGGAAGCAAAAGACTCTTAACATTGCAAACACCAATTTTCTTGAAACATTTGAATGGACTGCAACTTGGAAACTCCATATATTTTGCAGGAACACAATTTGGCTCAGAGGTCATGAACATGTCTGGTCAGGCACTGGTTTTCAAACACGATCTTCTCGCTGCTGGACCCAAAACTGGGTTACAGTCCATGTTCTGCCAGCACCACAGCCACACAGCACTAAATCTGCATTTAACTGTCCTAGTATTTACCTAAGGCAGAAAGCTGAACTTTAAGGTAAATACACAAAAGGCAAATAATTGAGTGTTTTTTAATAACCCTGGTCTTAGAAATGGGAAATTAACACACGGAAGACTTAAATTATTAACCTCCCTGCAGCCATGAGAGCAGATCACTGAATGCCAAGGCAGAGAGTCCCCATTCCAGTGTTTTATCCCTAGCCTCACTGCATAGGTACAGATACTTGCTTCCCAGTTGCAAGTTTTACACTCTCATTTCTGTAATCCATGTATTTTCTGCTCTACCCTACACTGGGGTGTGCTGGACAGCATGTTGTAAAATCATGCTGAATGATATTCTGATGGGATATAGATACTACAGAAACAAACTATTCCAGACAGGAAATGCTTCTGGTCACTTCCAACCCAAACTATGCTATGATTCTATGCTTAATAGAGGCTTCCAACCTGCTAGAAAAGGCTTGGCATCCAGGGAATAAACAAAGTGATTCACCTTTTCTAAAAAAAAAAAAGAAAAAGTGGTGGTGGGTGGTGACTGGTACCTGGAAGAGTCTTCCCCAACCCTGGGAACTGAAACTGCCATGTGTTTCTGTGAAGAAATCCATGGCCACCTTGCCTGCTAATGCCACTGACAAAAGGCTCCCTGAACAGCAGCTGAGTACTAAGCCTGCATACAGGCTGGATCCATTAGCTTTTTCCAGAAGGATTTTTTTTTCACCTAACGAACAAAGCAGAGGAAACCATGGTGTTGGTATACAAAGGAGCACCCGGTGAGTTCCTCCAGGAAGATGGAAGCTGGCACAGCAGAACGGGATGGAGCTGCCTCTCACAGAGCCTGGAACTAAGCTGTTGGCTAGGAAACCTAAAAATGCTTGGATGAACTTGGAGCCAGACACTGGGGAAGACTCATAAGAAGGAATAAGCAGAAGTCAAGCAAGACAAAAAGAACCTTGGAGATGCAAACAATCCAGGATAAAACTGGAGAGGAGGAAAAAAAAAAATCACTGCCAGAAAACAGGCAGACATATTAAAGATTTGTTATTTCTATTTGACACACAGATTGTGTGACAACAGCTGGGCAGTGGGGAATAAACACTGTTAAATGCCTATAGATGTAGTCACTAAAGTTTTGGTCTTTGATAAGAACGCTCCTCCAAGAAATCAGAAGAATTATCCCTGTCTCCCAGGCAGTCTACTACACTGACATAGTTAAAGGCATGGAAGAGAAGGGAATAAGGCAGCACCGGGAACAAGACCTACTGGCCAGCAATTACACCCATCTCAAAAGCATGGACTTGAAGCCCAGGCCACTGACTGGCCTGAGTAGGGATCTTTCACATCATATTCTGACTCTGCTGCCTTTCATATAAATAAATATTAATTGGAACAGAAATTGAACTCATGTCTCACCTTCCCTGTGAATGCTCTAACATCTGACACCCACTTTCTCTACCCCCGCTCCTGCATTAAATCATTATTCCAAGCTGAGTAATTCAAAAAAGGAAAGACCTGAAATAGCTGACAGTTCCCTCAGTAAGGCATGTGAGCTCCAAGTTATTTTGGGTGTGTGTTCCCTTCTCTGATGAAGTCACAGTGAATCCACTCTTTTCCTACACACACAGACCGGTTTTGGTTAAATACAGATGTTGCAGCAATGTTGTAGCAGAACCACCCTGATCATTCACAACTGAAAGTATTCTGGAGCTGATGAAGGTCAGGGTTATCTGGAGCCCAAGGAAGACCTTGGAAAGCCGTGGGGACCACCCCAGGTGAATGCTGGTGATCCCCTGAATGGTGGGGAAGGCAGCAGCAATAGCTCGCAGCTCACACAAGAACTGACCCAAGACGTCTCAGTCCTTTGTGCTCTCCTTGGATCTCCAGGGACCCTTCTCAAGCAGAAATGCTCTCCCTTAGTTTGTTTTGGAGTTTTTTTTATCTTCACACTTTATGGCTTATGTCAACTTCCCACTGGAGGTAAAATCAAGGTCAACCAGGTCCTCCCCTTTAACAGTGACCAGCATACACAATTCAGAGATGATTCCTGTAATGACTTAAAGAAAATTCTGCCTGGTTGTAGAGTCTTTCACTGAGTGTGCTGATGTATCTTGTATATTTCTTCCAATTCCACAGCAATTATTCCATCATATAATTCATGATATTCCCATAAATATATTCATTATTATCTTTTTCCCAGGTTTGAATCCATGGCATTCTTATTCTCCTGTATACACTAAGGATTCCATTGCAATGAACTGCCTAGAACTCCTCACTGCCTCTCCAGAAGCAGCTTTCCCAGATCTCAAATCATGTTCATAATTATTTGTGTATCTTTTATATACTTGAATATTTTTTTATACTTCTCCTTACCCCAGGTTGAACCAGGACTAAAAAAGCACATCAGTTACAAGAAGCCATTCAGTACTGGTTCTCACCCCATTTTTCCTGCTTAACATTTTGTTTCAATGTCTCTCCACAACAGAAAGGACAAATTGAATTAGGTGAATGATTAAAAATACTCTCTCTAAGTGATGTTTTTCAAACTGATCTCATTTGCAGTTACACTGCTCATTTGTGTAGTTCAACTTGCTTTCTCTCACAACAGTCAAGCTTTCTAATTTAAATAAATGTATTTAAGCTTCAATGTGTACATTTTCAATTTCCAACTCTGCACACCTTGACTAATCTTTTTAAGTAAACAGTCTGAGGAAATAACATTAGGAAAACCTCCATATCAGCTTTCTAACATGAGCCATTAGAGCCATTAGTGGCCTGCAGAGGTGATGCCTCCAACCAGCAGGATCCAACTGTCTGATGGAAAACTTTCCTTGAGTGACACCAGCAGCCTGGACTGCTGAAGGTTTGAAGCATATAATGGGGAATTACTGCTACCAGTATGTTCTTTTCTGTTTTACTCCAAAGCATGTGGTACTGGCCTGAGAACTTCTTTTAGGGACAGCACCATGCCATCTTTGACAGAGGTGTGAGACCCCTCCAGAGAAGGCCACCAAGATGTTCCAAGAGCTGGAGCCCCTCTGCTCTGGAGACAGGCTGGGAGAGCTGGGATGTTCACCTAGAGGAGAGAAGGATCAAGGGAAACCTTAGAGGCCCACCCAGTGCCTGAAGGGGCTCCAAGAGAGCTGGAGAGGGACTTCAGGCAAGGACCTGGAGTGAAGGAGAAGGGGGAATGGCTTCCCATTGACAAAGGGCAGCTTTAGATGGGATATTGGGAAGAAGTTCTTCCCTGTGAGGGTGGTAAGGCCCTGGCATTGGGAAGCTGTGGCTGCCCCATCCTTGAAAGTATTCAAGGGCAGGTTGGACAGGGCTTGGAGCAATCTGAAATAGTGGAAAGTGTCTGTGCCCATGACAGGGGGGGGGAATAAGATAATCATTAAGGTTTCTTCCAACCCAAACCATTTTGTGATTTTACGATTTTTTCAATCGGTTCACAAAGCAGAGCTAACCAAAAAATACTTTCTTTGTTTTGAAGAGGCAAGACCCTCTAATGCAAGCGTGACAATCCGTTCAATACCAACACACCCACTGCCAAGGTGCTAAACGTACAACTGGTGAGGTTTCCAGTGGGACATTTTTACCCACTCTGAGGCACACGTTGAGTGTGTTCCTGAGTTTAAGTCACTTTCCCAGCACAGAGATGTTCCCCACTGCAAGGAACCTTCCTTGATCCCTGACAACAGACCAAGCTGTGAGCAAGCAGACAAGCTTGAACTGAACCACAGGACCAGCACCTCAATAACCCCTGTACAGACCATAAGATTATTCTCACACCCATTTCACAACAATCAATTTTTGATTGCAGCAAACCCTTTTGTAGCATTTGACACTTTGCACATGTGTTCCTGCATTTAACGCTCTTTGGGGCACCTGCAGCTCCTGGAAGGTCTGCTGGGGTCACAGACAGATACCCAGCCACACTCACGACCACCACCAGCACAGGGAACATCTCTCATCTCCATTCTTCTCACCACAAAAGAGTTAGAGGCAGGTTTGGACCACCCAGGCAGTCAATTCCAACATCTTCAGTAGCACAGCCACACCGCACTTCTTTTATTTGCCCTAAGCACTTGGTATTTGAATTTTTTTTCCCCTCACATTCTTTCCAACCTGATCAACATTTTATTTTGTCCACTGGTTGTATCAAATCCTATCCTCATTTCCATCATTCCTGCACTCTCCAGTGGTTTTTTTTATTTCACCCACTTTAGGATTATCTCTGAATTTAACACTTTTTTACACAGTAAACAATGTCTAAAATAATTAAACAACTCAAAGACTCCTAAAAAAAGATAAATCAAGGAGGACCTAAAAACACCACAAATGCTTAAAGCATTAAATACATACCAGACCAAAATCACTAATATGTAAAAGACTCAATGTAGTTCCATTAACAGCTAATTATAATTCAAAGCAAAGCAACACAGTGAAGTGCTTGATGACAACCTGTTGACAAGCTGATCAAAAATCCCTGAATAAAAGAATTACTTGAAATAAGGTCTAAATTAGGCAGCACCCATGTAACATCTTTCCCAGCTCAGCTTGGGTTTTTCACACTTCCCTCTTCCAGTTCCAGGTTTCACCATTTTACTGATGCAAGAACTAATAATACATGAATTACTAGCAGTGAAATTTTTTTGATGTCTGGGGTCAAATCTACTTTTAAAAGCGGAGAACGCAGTCTGAAATCACTGAATATACTGAAGAAATTGTAGCTACCCAAAACAGCAAAATCCTGGATTTGAAAATGAAAGAAACATTTATCAGTAACACAGTAATTGTGCAACATTAAAATGAAACCATATAGGAAGTTCTAAAATATGCATAATGTCCATATATTTTGCAAAAACAACTTACTTAAAATAGCCACATTTACTTATACTCTTTGACCCCACATTATCAAATCAGAACAGTACGTTAGAAATTTAATGAAATCTAGAACAATGGTTTTAAGATAGAAAAGGTCAAAGCCTTGAAATTCTCATAACGAACAAAAAGTTGCAAAAGAATTCACAGAAAATATTTTAATTTGGATGGGCATATAGTGTCGTCAAGAAGACCCAGGAGATGCAGCAGAAAGACAGTAGTCAATTATTAGTGTAGTTTGACTGGGAAGAAACAAACAAGAAAAGAGGGGAGAATTTTTCTGCATTAAAAAAAATTCAAAATTACTCCATTCTAGTGACTTCAAATTTCTGATCTGTGCCCAGTATGTTAGATACTTTCCCTAGTTCATTAACTGTTTGATTTAAATTATTTCTCAGCCAGATTTACTTGCCTAAGTAACTTCCATATGCATATTAATTCATTTGCCTAGAGCACAACCCTTCAGATGATAGCCATTTAAGCACACATCTTGCATACATGCACATGGAATGTGTTCACCCCCTGGAAATCAGTGGCAGTTGCAACAGCCTCACTTAATCTGACCTTGACTTACAACAATTTCTGTTTGCAGGAGAGAATGATTTTTCTTCTCTGCTAAAAACTGTTATATCAAATAATAACTTCACTTAAAGCAGTAATTCTCACTTGAACTCCATCTAAGTCTTGCTGCCTGAGATGGGCAAGACGTGATTCAATCTTTCCCCAGCACAAACCGTAATTCAAGCTGGCACTGGTACTCTCTTACACAACATGACCAAGGCTGAAAACATCACAAACAAAGCCTCTTCTCTGTGCAAGAGAATACAAATTGTCAGAGGCTGTAACCGTATAAATCACCTAATAAATATATACATACACGTATATATATAGACATACACATATCTACAGAAGCAGAAACGCTGCTCGAACTGATTCAATACACATGACTTGACTCCTCTTGGTCATCACCCAAAGCCAGCAACAACACCCAAAGGGTTTCTCACCTGTGGCAAGTGTAACTGCAGCCCCTCGCTGGGAATGGGCTGACGAGATGGAGTCTGGTCCAGCTGCATGTTAAACAGGGATGCCAGGGCTGACTGAGCAGCCCGAGCTTTTGCCAGCTTTTTATTCCTTCCCGAGCCTTCGAAAGTCTGACCGTCCACCGCCACGGCCATGACGAAGTTCTTGGCGTGGCTCTCTCCGCTCTCCGACAGGAACTCGTACTTCAGCCCTGGGCGCAGCTCGTTGAGGATCATGACGGGGTTCTTCCCGCTGGCCGTGGGGTAGGGGGAGGGCGGGGGGAGAGGCGACTGGGAAAGGCTGCTGGCTACGGCAGACGACGGCAATCCGTAGTCCCCGCCGGAGCCAAAGGACCCGTCCCCATTGGACCCCAGGAAAAAGGAAGCGTCGGAAGGGACTGGCGTCTCAAACCCGTTGAAAAGGGTGTCGGGGAAATCTGCTTGGTCAGATGTGAAGTCTGTGTTGACCGACAGAGTCCTGCCCATGGCCAGGTGGGCTTCCGAGGCGTTTGGGAACTGGACGAAGGAGCGCAGAGCCTTTTCGGCAGCGTGAAGCTTGGCTTTCTTTTTTGTCGGGCCAGACCCCTCAAACACCTGCCCGTTGACTTCCACTGCCATCACAAACATGGGGGCGTGGACTGGCCCCGTCTGGGAGAGGAGTTTGTATTGTAAACCGGGTTTAATCTCGTTAAGCTGCATCAGGGCGTTCTTTGGCAGAACAGGGCCGGGCGTTTTCTTCCTCTTCTTGGGGCGAAATTTGGAATGGCCGTTGTTGCCCTCCTCCAGAGGTCTCTTCCTGCTGCTGCTGCCACCGCCGTTGGAGAGCGGGGTCCCCTCCCCAGGCCCCTGCCCGGCGCTGTCCTTGGGGGGAACGTTGTCCACATTGCGGTTTTCTTTAATGTCGGTGCTGCTCGAACCTGCGGTGCCCAGAAAGAGTAACTTACAATGCCTTCGGTGCAGGATCTTGTAAATGCAAAATTTATAGATTCCTTTATCTCTCTTTGTAACTGGTTAAGTGATGTGTGCTCACAGGTTAAATATTTTTGCAATACGACTGGACATGATGATAATGTAACAGAGCCTCCCAATAACTCAAATAACACATTCAATCTTCAAACTATACACCTGAAACAACTGCGCAGCAAAAAACCACTACAACTTTTTTCTTTTATTCTAATTCTGCAGGAGCAAAACTTCTACTTTTAAGTTATAATTAGCCTCAAAGATGCTTTTAACCAACAAGCTATAGCAACATACGCCCATAAAACAAACAACTACCATTAGTAAAGTAAAAATGGATGCATAAGACCACAACTCTGAGCCAGATATTTAATTCTATTTTATTATCAGTTTAGTCATGTTACTTTTTTCCCCGCAGTGATTTTAGTTGCTTAAATTGAGAAATTACATAAATAAAACCTTTGTTCAGAGCAATGAAAAATCTGGCAGCTCTTTGGTAGGTACCATGACTGAAGTGTTCGAATGCTTTTATTTCTCTTTAGCTATTCCATATTTTTCAAATTCAGTGCTTTTTTATGTCTTTTCTAAACATTAATCTCACCTCATGTCAATTTTCTCAGCAACTACAGCTGCCCACTGTGCCAGCAGGACCACAAGAATATATTTCCACACAGCCTTCTATTAAAAAAAAATCTCTTATTCGTCATTTACAAGCGTAATTCCTTGTCAAGAAAACTGCTGTCATGGAGTTACAAACCCAAAAATCACTAGAGATGCTCTCTAAGGCTATGCAGAATAGAAGTGTGACAAAAGCTGCACACTCACAGTGATAATATTTTAATGGGAGGGCAGGGAAGATAATGTAATATTAATTTAGCGATTTGTCTTCAAAAATTTAAGTTGGGGGAATGATACGTCAGAGCTATACACAAGGAATTAAATCTGCTCTAAGTTCAAAAACCTCATTTTCACCCTGAAGAAGAAACTAAGGAAATTAACTATTTGTGCTTTCTACTGGCATTTGTGAATAAAAAGGCAAATGTAATGGTATTTTTAACTCTCCTGTTCCAAAACTTCAATGTCTCTGTATTACATCTACACCGATCCAAGGTGGTAAATGGTCATTGAAATTAGAGCAAACCAGGTGGAAGCTCTCTTTCACAGCGACAAATTCCAGTCACTCTTTCAGTCTTGCCTAACAATCCCCTACCATGCACACATCACTTCGCCCAGGTTACAAAGCTGATGGAATGGTTACTAAATTTTCATTTATAACATCCTCCAGCAAAAGCTCGATAGGTTACTCCTTTCGGTGCTCAAAGAGAAAAAAAGGAAGGAAAAAAAAAGATCAAAAGAAAAAGCCAAAGTAGGAACACATTTTCATTTTTGTGTTAAATCACAGCAGCACAACAAAGAATTGTACAGTACTGATCATACAATTAAGTCAATTAAATTCAGTCAAGAATCAAAATCTGAAGCATTTCACTGCTAGAAATCTGCTAGATTTAATCAAGTACCTCTGGTTCAGCGACAAACATATTGCCTGGAGAATGAAGGCTAAAGGGCCACAACTGTCAATACACATTGCTCATGCATATATTCTTTATAAAAATATGTATTTATGGTGGAGGAATCTGAGGACAATGGGGGAAAATTTTAAATCTTTCCTTACAGTGAGTTTCTTACATCTCATCTGAAACATCATTTCTGGAACACTGCCCTTACTGGTGGCACCTGGTAATTTGTTATCAACCACCAAGACTTACAGGCTAAACAGAAATCATTGCGTTAACACTAATTAATGGTCTCTGGTTTCATTTCTTTTTACATGGAAACCACTACCAGTGCCTGTGGAAACCACAGAAGGAAAGTAGGAGTTGAATAGACTCCAGCTGAACATTAAAAAGAAAAACTTTTGCATATAAGTATAAGCACGGCAGCTGGAGGAACTCCTTCGTGAGGCAGGGGAAATGATGTCCTGACAGAGAGAAGGGACTTGTAAGGAGCAGGAAATAAACTTGCAGGCTTACCTTGTCTCATTAAGAGAGAAGGGAACAAAACTACTCCTTGCCTGAGAGCTACTAGGCTTTGTTAGCTTTGGAGAATCTGCAGGGTAGAAGAAACTTGGAGAGAAAGAACGTAGGGAGCTGATCCTGACTCAAGCCAAGAGACCAGGAAAGGAGGTAACTGTGGAGCTGATCCAAATCCAAGTTTGTGATGGCAAGTGAAAGACTTTCTGTGCAAACCAAAAGGACCTGTGCTTGTTTCAAGCCATAGAGCCACTGGACTGCCAGGAGAGGTCTCCCTCCCTCTCAGACCTCAGGTAAAGGTGTGCTTTCGGTCCTTTTCGTCAGCCTGCCCAGCCCAGCAGTGCTGAGGCCCATTAACCACCTGAGGGCTTGGGAAGATCAGTCAAAACATAACCTGTTCAGGTCAGAGAGGTCACCTCTAATCTTGTCCACGTTCAGACACGGAGAAACTCCTCCAGCCCAGCCTCTCCCTGACAGCCTTTTTCCAGGCATGCCACCCTTCCAAAGAAGCTGGGAATGGCCCTCCTGGCTCTTCCTCAACACAGACAGTTCCCCACATGTGACAAGGCCACCAATAGACCCCAGAAGAGGGTATCACACCAGCATGAGGACACAGCGACCCTCCCCAGGGCAGCCTCACAGCTCTATGCTCTCCCAGAGATCCTGGCAGGGAGTCACATGTGCTTTTTTTCCCCAAAAAAAGATTTGCAAAAGCTTTTAAAGACCTCATTAACACCTGGCACCCACGATATCCCGAGCAAGGTGCTTCACCACTTCATTACAAATGGCATGAAAACATCTCCTATTGGTTTCTTTGATCCTCCATCTGTTTGTCTTACTGCGTCTACTGGGGTTTATTTGCTATTTTGTAAAGTTTGATGATTCTAATATTAAACACCCCATGTTGTGCATGATTTTACAGAAATCTCTAGTATTTCTAATCCTTAAACTCCATTTTTCAAGGAATGAATGCTTTAGAGAGCCCTTTGAAGTCCATCACATCTGCTGTATATACAAGGCTTTAAAGCAGCATTAACACATACATAAACACTTGATGACTGACATCCTGTTTTCTTCAACATTTATACAACCCGTGATTTAAAAACTGGACGTTTTTCATGAGACTGGTGTATTGTCTAAATTATTAAAAATAGCTGGCAGCTTCAACTAGGTATTTGACTTACATCTGTGAAGGCCAACTTAGTAAAAATCATAGCTGACACCAACAACTTCAGCAGAAGGACAGTCCTGCCCCCCAGATTTCATCTGAGCACTTACAAACCCAAGAACACTTGAAGCAGGAAAAAGGCATGTGGAATTTTTCCTGCCAGTAAAGAAATAAATCTTTATCCATCTGGATGTGCTGGTTTACTTTTGGGTTTATTCTCAGTAATTAAAAAGCATCTGCCATTAAGATGCTTTATCCATTGGGGACCTTCCATTACCTGCTTGCTGAGAGACAACACTCCCCCTGCTCTGTCTGACCTGGAACACAATTAATTAAATTTAGATGACTCTTAGCTGAACCAGAAGATGGTTCCAGCTACCCTTTATACTGCTGCTCTCATTTAGTGGCCTGCGGAAATTCTAAATAAGTCATTTTTTTCCATTTACAAACAAGCAGGAAAAACAACATGCTCTCTTCAGCATCTTTTGGAAAAAGGAGCAAACAGATCAAAGAGAAAGGTCAGGAGAGTCACATGCTTGTGTTCCAAGTGTTCAGAGTGCTGCAGACCAGCCATGCAAAGCAACAGAAAACAATTAAAAACATTCTAAATAACCATCTCTTTCCCCAAATCTCTCGTAGCATCTCTATGACCAAAGGATAAAGAAGGAAAACACTAAAAATTGAATTCTGAAACACTGTTTTCTCAGGGATATTAATTTATTAATGTAAGACATCATCACTGTCTTATATTTCATCTGAACCAAAAAGAGTCATCTTAATTCTGGCTTCTGCAGAGGAATTCTTGTTATGCAACCACGGGCTACAAAGACTGCATAGCCCACCTTCCTCTCCTTTAAGAACCTTTCCCCAAAAGCAGTTACATAAAATAATAAAAAATTTAATAGGCAACTTCTAATATGCCACTTCACAATTTCAAGAGATATAAAAATAAAGAGAGATAAAAAGTTAAAAAAATATATTTCTGCACAAATCAAAGCAAAGAACTTAAGAATTTAAACTTTGATTTCTGATCCCCTCAGATAATTTAACATTTCAAATTCATGATGCTTGTGTGGGCACACAAAGGAAGGTCATCTTGCACTTTATATGAACTGGGCTCAGCCAAGGTTCTGACATCTCAAAATTGAAGTTATACAAATTCATTCCCTAAACAGCCCCATGGAGCCAAGCTCCTGACAAAATAACAAATTCCTTGAATGGTTTCCCATATTGATGCACTAACACACAAAAAAGCCCAGAAGCAGACAAAAATTTAGTGTTTTTCTTAATGACACAGAATTAAAGAATGCCCCTATGAAGAGATTATATTTCTCCAACTCAGGAAGGCACCTTCTATCCATGCTCAGCTATACCATTATTGAGACAAGAGATGTTTTATCAAAAAAATTATGAGAATTATCCAATTACACTTTTTGAAGGCCACTATAGGGAAGCCACCTTCAGAAACAGATAAAATATCCATTTGAAGTGATTTCTTATATATCAAGGAAAAGAAAGTTATACCAAGCATATTGCAGTTGCGTTCACTGTTTCACTAAGGAAAAAAGATTAATTCTATCTCAGGTAATATTTTTGGCTTTGTTTTTGTTTTTTTGGGGGGGATGAGGGAGAAGATGTTTGTTTTGGGTTTGATTGGTTTATTTTAACACAATGATGTAACTACCTCATCTCCCTCTAAAATTGTTCTGTAACTCCTCCAGACTGAACTACAACTCCTCTGCTCCAAAGCCATTGCTGGGCTTTGTCACCTTTGCCAGATGCACTCTTTTGCCATTGTCACTTGGGGGAAAAAGAAGCACATTTGTTATAACATAATGTACAATTATTTACAGTCAGGCACAGCAGCAACAGAACAATTCTCTGAGTCACAAAAAAAAAAAAAAAAAAAAGATAGATAAAAGGCAAATAACAGTAAAAATATTTTAGAATGGTTCAATGATAATACTTTTCTCATAAGTTATTTGGTCTTAATTATACCCCAGAGTTAGCAATCCCACACACTTGGCTGAATCAAGATGATCACTTTACTTGACTATTTTTGTGCTTTAACATCACTTTAATAATTCAGTAGCTCAGGGTTGGGACAATCAGCATCTAAAGAGAATAATCAGCCCAGTGAGACCTGCACAGAGCTTTTCCAGCTCCTCCTCTGCTTTTTCCTTTCTGCTTTTCTGGTCTCCCTCCTTTATATTAGACTCTTCAACTCCACCCCCTCCATCTCAACTTCACTCCTTATTGGTACTTAACCCTTGGCATGGGCATTACTGATATTATCCCTCCATTCTTCACTGCTGGTTCAAGACAGGGAAATATTTTGATTAGTCAGCTGCAGTAAGAAAAATATAAGGTACAAAGTAGAATACAGAAGGTATAACTATATTAGCATATTTAAAACACTGTTAATGCAAAAGCTCCAATTCGCTCTTCTTCACTGCATTTTAAAGTATTTTCACTACTGCATCTGAAGCTTCTTTGTAGTCATCCCTGTGCTTGAAAGGAAAAATTACTTTCAGAAACTATTACAGAGTTTATTACTACACAAACAAATACATCTTACTCATGTTTTCTTCATCGTCTACATCCATGGTGAAATGCCTTTGCTGGTTTCTTGGCTGGCGGAGACGGCTTCTGTCTGGAAAACAGGGAGGGGGATGTTTAGGCTTTAGGTACCAATTTATTACGTAAAGTTTTAAACATCCTTTAAAAGCAGCAGCCCGGGCCCTGGCTTGGCACTGGCTTGTCTGGGTAAATCCTGACAGAAGATCCGTCCTAAAACTGAGATGTTCATCACTGACTGAAAGATGCAGCGCCAATCTGCCAAAGGCCAGAGTGGGATGATGAAGACCACAGTGAGGCCTCCCCACAGTCTCCTCCAGGTTGAAGAAGCCAAGTGCTCTCAGCTGCTCCTCCTATGGCTTCCCCTCCAGACTCTTCACTTTCTTCACAGCCTCCTTCAGACAATCTCTAATAGCTTCGTGTCTTTTTTATATTGTACTGTAGTGCTCAAACCTGTCCCTAGGACTCGAGGTGAGGCCAGGCCAGCCCAGAGCCAAGTGGGACAATCTCCTCCCTTGCCCAGCTGGGGTTGCTGTGCCTGATGTCCCTCCAGGCTGCCAGGGGACTGGTGACTCCTACACAATTTGCCATCAAACAGGACCCCCACAGGTCCCTTTCCATAGCACTGCTCTCCAGCCTCTCATTCCTCTCATGTCCTGGCATTACACACAGCCAGGGTTGCCCTACCCCAGGTGCAGAAACCAGCACTTGCCCTTGTTATTAAACTTCATATGGCTGGTGACTGCCCAGCCCTCAAATTCATCAAGGTCTCTCTATAGGGCCCCTCTGCCCTCAAGGGAGTCATCAGATCCTTCCAATTTAGCACTGGTAGCAAATTTATTTACTATTCCTTTGATTCCTGCCTCCAGGTTGTTTATGAAGATGTTGAAGAGCACAGGGACAAGGACAGAGAGCCCTGTGGAACCCCACTAGTGACTGAACACACACCTGATGTCACCCCACCTACTTATAACCCCTTGTGCCCAACCTGAGACAGTTTGCATTGCACAACAATCAGCACACTCCACTCTAACAAGAGGAAATTAGTTGACTGCAATCAACAGGACTTGAAAATAATTATCACCATAATTAGCAAATCACACCTGCTCCAGCTACTCCTGCAGCACCACTTTGTACTCAAGAACAAAGGACTTGACAAATTCCTGGTTTAACTTCTACCAAGAAGATCAGCGAGCTCCCTGAGCCAAGCTAGAAGTGAAAAAGGCTGTAGAGCTGCCCCTCTACACTTCCACACCATGAACAAACCCTCCTGAGAAGCTGGGTTATCAGCCTGGGCTCAGCACCCCACCCCACAGCCTGAAGGAGAGAAAAAGCAAGCTCATGTCTGCTAAAAGCAGAGGCAAACAGAAACTCTACTTGCATAATTTTTATTTTTTTTTTTTAATAATTTCAGTAACTGTGCTAAAACAGATCCTGAAAGCATGGAGGAAGATAAACAGCCAAGAGGCACAGTTGACAGAAGAGCCCTAAGGCACCCAAGAGATGCAGTGTGAATGCAGCCAAATGGCACGAAGCTCTCTGTTTTAACCTTTAACCATATGTGTTTAAGAGTTAGACTACTCTTGGCATATAAAGAACGATCACCTTTTTTCCTAATCCTTCCTTTATAAAAAAATGCATGAGTGCAGCTAGCAGCGCTCAGCTCCTCCCTCCAGTCCCCACAACTGCACCAGCAGATCACTCTGGTAAAGAACACAGGAGTCCTAGAACCACTGACTTCAAGACCTTCAAGATCAAGTCCACCCTTTGACTGAATACGAGCACGTCCACTGACCCACAGCATGAAATGCCATGTCTGTTTCCTGAGAATTCCAGGGATGGTGATTCCACCACTTCCCAAGGCAGCCTGCTAAGTCTCCCTTACTCTAAGCACATCACTACAGGACTCTGCGTGTTTTATACAAGTAACTGACTGCCATTACAACTAACTTCTAACAACCACCCACTTCAAATCAAAAATACTTGGAAGAGAATGAATCAGATATTCAGAGTATGAAATGTTGTGTATGCCCCAACCCCAGCACTGTTCAAAACCAGGCTGGATAAGGCCTTTAGCAACCTGGTGTAGTGGAAGGTGTCCCTGTCCACAGCTGGGACTGGATGATCTGTAAGGTCCATTCCAATCCCTTAACTTTCTACAACTCTATGAATAATGTGTAGGAGGCTAGTCAGAGAGAATGAACTCAGTACTCTGTATATACATCTATCTTCCAAACTTCCTCCCACTGTAATCCACGGATTTTTTTTTCCACCTGGCTTTCAAAGGTAGAGGATTTGATAATAAGATAAAAGGCTTTCCTAGGTCTTTCCATATAAAATAGGACCTATGTATGCCCTCAGAAAAAGAGAGGAGATTTTTTCACAAAATGGACTCTGAACCCGGGCTGCTCACTACAAAAAAGCTTCCTCTCTTGCCAAAGCATGTTTGATTACTTCTGAAATCATTAGTGATTCAGTTATCATTTCACTTTGAAGAAGGAACAGCATTTCTGACTTCTTTGACCTTCCAAACTTTTATTCAATTAGCAAAACTGCATTAATAAACACATTTGCTGCCTGTAAATAACCCATTTAGCAACTGACATCCAGGAGCATCTCAGGTCCTACAGACACACAAAGACTCCACAAGAGGTTGGGTAATGGTCAGTGGCATCTGAGCAAGGACACCTTCCAAAATGACAGCTTCACTGAAGCTGTGCATCTGCCTTGGACACCAAGGTATGTATGATAAACTCCTGAGTTTCATCCCTAAAACCCTGCTATGGAATAAGGAACACAACTACAGCAACATTCTCAGCACTGAAAAAAAACTTCTATTTGGGGGGGGAAAAAAAAAGCAAGAGTAAAGGAAAAAGCTTTAATTGCTATTCAGAGATTCACAAACCTTTCAAAAACAGCAATAAGGAATAATAGCCATAAATACAAAGTGATTTGGGTCAGATTTACAGCACATTCTGTGTGGAATGGGGCTGTGGCAGAAGCCAGCTCCATGGCTACAGGGGCTGTTTTCTCTCAGGTATACTGATAAAATAAATTGAGGGTTTGATTGCACTATGCTGATGTAGCAGAGGGGAGTTTTTTGTTCATAACACAGAGCAACAAACCTCCACACAGCTCTTACCTAAATTCACACACTGAAGCCAAGGGATTCTGCATAGCAGCATACCCTGAAATGTTCTGACTACAAAAATCTTTTTTTTCCTAGATGCATTAAAAGCCAGCCATATCAAACAGGAAAACAGCATCTAAATGTATGCTAATTTAAGTGGAGCGAGGAAAAAGTACTCTTTCAATCCTCTCCTGGTTTTAAAGTCCTTAATTCCTGTAGGGTATTTCCAAAGATAGGAAGAACATTAGAAGTACTTAAAAATGCACCAGTCAACACAAAAGAATTTGTCTTTATTTCCCCAGGACACTACTTGAAAGTTTTTTAGGTAAATGTTAGCTATAGCAAGTACACATCACATGAGGACTTAGAGATAACCTGCATTTCTTGTGTTTGAATATCCCAGGTATCAACTGCATGCAAAAAAGAGTTGTGAAAGACCTTAAGAGTTATCTTGGTTTATTCTCATTACTGATAGAAAACCTAAGTATGTCTTGAAAGGGAAATTTAGCAGCTAACAACACTTTGCATTCAGCGAACGGTATATATGCAAAAAATCCCATTAACCTGATAGATGACACAGAACTATTAGAAAACAGTGTAAGTCAGAAAGCTGCAGTTTTAGAGAAGTTCTGTATTTGTCAAAAAGTCCTCTCCTTCCAAACTTTCAAAGTCAAGTAAAACAAAATACTGGGAAACGGATCTTGCTCAAAGTATTTCCGACAAACTGGATTTCTTATGAATCCAAAGTGCAAACACTGAAGCTGCACTCAGCAAAGAGGTTCAAACCTCACCTGAAAACTTTTACAAACCTGAAAACGTTTACAACACCACCACCACCACCACCACCCCTCCACCGACTCCTTGGTTCCAGCATTTAAATGCAGCAATTAAAGCCCTACCTTTCCTCTCAGATCGCTTCATCCTCCTGCGTTTCCAGTGCGGTCGGGCCACGCCGCAGAGGTTCCCCACGCCCAGAGGCCCAGAGGCATGGCCTGACGTGATGCCATGCAGCCCCTACCACTGTGCCACCCCCTCACCCCCTCCCAGAGCAGCAGCAACGTACTCCCAAAAGGAGGGTTATCCCTGTGCTTCCTCTACCCAGCCCCTGGAACCTTGAAGTGCACTGATGCACAGTCCAGTGAACAAAGATGAGTGAAGGCTGCACCCCTACCCTCTGCCAGAGGCACATGTGACAATTAACACTTTGTCACACAGAAGGGCCAAGGAAGGTTCTCTTAGAAGGACTAGATCAAAGGCGTTCTCACTGCCAGGTGTGGAAAGGCACAATTAATTTAATTCTGTTATTAATAAAGGAGGGCAGCTCTTCATCTTGTAGCTCAGAAACAAGGAGAGACATGAGCAAGGAAATATTTATACAGCCTAGTGCATGAAACAAGATGCTTTCAGCATCCTTTACAATTGTTTCTCATGTTCCCATTTCATACACTGCCTCAAAAGGCACAGAATGTATTTGTACAAAATACAATAGCAGGAATACATAAATATTCAAATCTCAAATATACTTTAGTCACAGATTTTCCATACAAGGGTTTCTATCAGGCCTGACCAAGAGGCCTCCCATTGTCAACATGACCTGTGGTATTTTCAGCCTTCTCATAAACTAAAAAGTAACATGTTATGTTACATTTTGTGACACTATGGGATAATGAGGCATCATCCTGTTTCCCCATCTGAGTGACTAACAAACACATGTTGATGCTGTAGATCCTACAGATCATCAGCACAGGCTGAGGATTGCAGCTATCCTTTAATCCCGCCCTCAGATTCAACTTCACAGGACAAAAAAGCACTTTCCAGCAGAGAATGCCTGCAGGGGCAAGCTCCACAGGCTTCTTCAGTCTGTTACTACAGTGATGAGACTTCTCTGACACGTCACCTCCAGCTGCTCTCAGACCTTTATTTCTCAGTACATCAGGAACACAGCACATGATGGAATCTAGATGATCTCTGGTAGATTACTTACATGCACCATCATATTTTGACAACTATCCAGGCTGGCATTTTCTGAAAAACATTGCCACTGGCATCTTAACTTAGCAGTACTTCTCCAACCAAACCCAACATGCCCTAGCTCACCACTGGAACTGGGCTGATGTGCTAACAAGGAGCTCTACCTGCTGGCACTCATTCTCCAGATCCCAGATAACAGCTTTTATATCTCCAGACTGTGATGGAAAGCAGACTGAGTGACTGTAATTATTTCTGTCTGAAGCCTAAGCACTAAAAGCTTCAAACCTCCCCACTTCAAAGGAACTGAAGTTCTACTTCAGCCTCCATGTTATTAGATACTACTTCTCTGAGAACGAAGAAAGCAACAGGATCATTTGAGCTCAGCTGACACAATTGAGAGAGAAGAACTAACCATGGAGGAACAAGCCATTAATGCCATAGTCATGCCACAGTCACATGTTCACCACCAAGAAGCTCAGGAGGAAATGAGTCTCATCTAAGAGCAACTCTCCCAACTAAGTGCTGTGCCTAATTTGGTGTGCTGCTCTGCATGCTAAATAACAGTTTCAGGCCAATTTTCACATTCCAATACACAATAAGCTGTGTGTGACAGACCAAGGACATGAACAGTGAGGTATCTACAGCTACACAACTCTGAATGAACAGCAACACTGACAGAGAAAGGGAAACATCCCTTAGGGAGATGAGAATTCATTTTGCATCTTTGAGAAAACGGCAGTTTATAAAATGCAAAGAGCAGCCTGTGCAACTACTGAGCTCATCACCAGAATTCCTCCAGCTGCTCGAATTTTTACCACCTAGTTCTCAGCACGGTCAAAAAAGAGATACGTAACAATGTGCATTTCACCCTCCTTCTGGGGAAAGAGCTGCTGCATTAGCTATCTGAAGTCAAAAGTGGTTTTGCTTTTAATCATTACTTTATCTGTCCTAACCTGACAGAGATTTGATTCACAAAATTTGGTGTAAAGACTGAAAAGAGATTTCTTCAGGTCACCTTTGTAGCTCTCCTACCCAAAGCAGCTCCTAACTCTACCGAAATCTGCTCCCCAAGACAGTGACTCCGGGGTATGACACTCAGGAAGGAGGCCTAAGACAAGGCCTTGAAGGATGACAGCTTTGAAGAGACAAAAAGGTCTCTAAAATCTGACTATTGTCTAAAGAACATATACAGTGCAATTGGGAGAGAAACTTGGTGACCCATTGCAGGTGTAACATTAACAACAGTTTTAGGAAATAAAAAGTATCATAGAACCAAATCATAGACCAGTGGTTTGTGTTGGAAGGGACCTTAAAGCTCTCCTCTTTCCAGCCCCTGCCATGGGCAGGGACACCTTCCACTATCCCAGGTTGCTCCAAGCCCTGTTCAACCTGCTCTTGAACAATTTCAGCAATGGGGCAGACACAGCTTCTCTGGGCCTCACCATCCTCACAGAGAACAATTTCATTTTAACTTCTAATCTAAATCTCTCCTCTTATAGTTTAAAACTATTTCCTCTTCTTTCATCACTATCTGTCCACATGAAAAGTCACTCTCCCTCTTTTTTACAAGACCCCTTTAGGTACTAGAAGGTCTCAATGAGGTCTCCCAGAGCCTTGTCTTCTCTTCTCCAGGCTGAACAACCCTGTAATGACCAAACTGTAATATGTATGAAGTTAAATACTCAATATCCTTAAATATATTATAATGTCTGCATGATTAGACAAAATAAGGTTGAAAACCAAGTGCAAGGAAGTAAATGCTGCACACAGAACAAAACCATGGCATTCAGTGTTCACGTGTGTGCTGGAAGCAGTAAATCCCATAACATCTTGCATTTCACAGATTTGACATCCGCTGAGGCATCAAGGAGAAAATGAGCTGCCTTCTCTCCAAAGAAAAAGCAGTTCCCAGGTGGAATTTGGGACCTACCCATTTCCAATACTCCCGTTTCACCTGCATCACTGAACCAGGAATACAGAGACACTAAACTCAAGCACAGTCCACCCACATATCCCAGAGGTAAACAAACCCAGGCGAGATCGGAAGCGACACAGCAAGACTGCTGGAAAACTTCAGCATCTCCTCAATCCTCCCCTCTGCCACCTAGTCCAGTGGAACAAAGCCAGTCTACTTCCCCATGGATTTATGACTTGTGATAGATGGAGCTCTGTGATGAAGGATTTGTGAGCCCAGCTTAGAGACCCTGCAGCTGCGGCATCTCTAGTCCCTTCCCATCAGGTTCCCTGGCAGCAGGAGGCTCGAAGCCATGCTGCAGCCCCTACTGTACATAAAGTATATTTATATACATCACCTATCGTATGATGCATTTTTAAGTACATGGCACAGGAAAATCTCCACGCACCAAAACATCCTTGAAAAACTCATTTACTTATAGATTTGGCCCCTATTATCAGCTTACTTGACATACTCTTTGAAGGAATACCCATACACTGCATTTTGTAAGCACTTTTAAAGATCTTTTCAGATTTTTGCTCCCACAGGCAAATTGGGTATTTTTCAAGCACAAGGACAATATTACAGGCCAACAGCAGTTTTCCTTTTAGTTTCATGTACCTCAGCAAGAACAAATATAAATTAGCATCAACTGCTAGAATTGGTGGGGGCTAAACTGCAGCCTGAGAAGCTGCTCTGCACAGTAAATTCCAGATCCAGAGCTGCTGGCTGCATACTGGGAACCCCAAGAGCTCTGATACGGACCTCATACTTTGCAATACGAGTTACACGTACTCATTTATTGGTCGGCTAGGAGTCCATTCCTCAGGTGATTAAATCCACTGCAACAGTGCCATCTGCTGTTACATAAATAATTGAGGTTGCATCTATTGTTCCAAGGGAGTTTAGAGCTCTGCTCCCAATTAGAAATAACTCAAGATGCTCACAGATTTATTCCTTTGTCTCTAACCTTCTTACCAGATTACTGTTAGGACTGAACACCTTGTTTTTAACGTATTTGTTTTCTGAAGGACTCCTCAAGTACCTGTAGCTGTCAGAAATATATTTATGATGTGCTACCAAGGCAGAAATAGTAACTATTCAGAGAGAAAAACTGAGCAGCCTAGACCTCCCAGTAAGTAATATTAATATTTTCAACATCATTTAAAAGACAACTGATACAGCTCTCCAGTGCTAAGGAAAATAATAGCTAATTAGAAGAAAAATCTAAAATAAGTTTTAAAGGAGGTTAAAAGAGACTCCCATATCTTAAAGCTATTTCATAAAAAGAAAAAAAAAACAGTCATAGAGGTAGGCTGATGGTTGGGATTAGGAGACAGACTTAAAATTTGGGCTTATTTCCTCTTTTCCCACCAAAATCAGCTACTAAACTTCGTTCAAACACTTTGCAAACTCTCAAGTCCTACACGCCAGGTCCGCCTTATTTACTTTATTATATGTATTGGATACAAATTTGCACCCAGAAGGGAAACTAAGTTTTTGTAGTATCAACTTGAAAACCAATATCCTCTATTTTCAAGCTGCTGATCATGTAACTGTGAAAGGATTTAGAGTCCAAACATAAATAGAAGTTATAGATAAAACAAAGCATTAAATAACTGTTTAAATACATTAAGATGAAGTCTCTCCTCCTCCAAGTTACGAGCCAAACACATCAATCAGAAAACAGAGAATCCTGCTCCATGTTTGCAAGTACAGTGTGCTTACCTTTTTAGCTATTGGAGACTCATGCTGATTCTGCAACCTGCAAGAAGAGGAAATCCAGTCAATTGCTTGGTTCTTTAAAAATTAGTGCATTACAAATAGCAACTCCTGACCTTAAAAGGGACACATTTCTGATTCTCTAAAAATAAACAGTCCATACTACAGATACACATCCCAGAGCCAAGTCTTTTGTAACCCTAGCAAAGACCATTCTGGATGTTCCTGGTTGGAAAAAATAAAAAATAAAAAAAAAAAAGAAATCAAGACTCAAGGTGCCTAATACTGGGGGTCAGAAGAAACATCCCTAAGGTGCAGGCAGTTATGCAGCAGAACCCAATCTGCAATCTCTACACCTTCCAGGAGAGAGGGTCAGCAAAAATGTGGTAAGTAATGGTTTAAAACCAAAATAAACATATGCACAGCCAACTTATCCTGAAAGCAAATCCAGAGTTCTCACCTTGTTAGATATTTTTCTTTAATTTAGATCTTCAGTTTTTGTTTTGAGGGATTCATTTTAATCCATATAAAAGGCCCCTCAAACAACAACCCCCTTTCCAAACACTTTCTCGATCCCACTGACATCAGACTGCATTCTCCCGCAGAAGAGGAAAATCCCTCAACTACCAGCAGGGGGGTGGAAAACAACTGGCAGATGTAGGGTAAAATACACACACAAACACACCCATTTTTAAGGTCTCTTCTAACCCAAACTGGTTTGGGATTCTGATTCTAAGGAGGGTACAGGATAAAGGGATTGCTGTGAGCAATTTTATTTCCACAAATAGGCACAGCTGTTGGATCAGGCACAGACAGCTTTAATTTAACAGAGAACCGCCTAGTTCTAAAAAAATAATTGATGGGGCCTTTTACCAGTGTGAAGAGAGAAGACTAATCTAAAACTGTTCCAAAATCACAATCACACAGCCCACGAGAGGGTGCTGGTACCCTGCAGAAACCTGCACTGAATTCAAGTTACACAGGGCACAGCTACACAACCCAACCCAATGGCTGCACCTCTCGGGTCTTAAAGTAGTCTGGTCAAAAAGGGATCTGACACAACAAGTCCATAAACCAGCATATTGCATCGATTCGGTCACAGGCTTTTTTTTAAGACATTTCCATTTCCCAACACTTCATGGTGGCATTTTCTAATAAAAATAAAATTA